>NGKJ01000009.1:295365-331580 GCA_002162495.1 Myriosclerotinia curreyana
TACACGAAAACTTAACAACCAGTACCACAAGCGCCACAAGCGCGGCCTGGTATAACCCAATCCCCCAATCCCCCGCATGAAAAAAACAACGCCACCTTCCACCTTCCACCTTCCACGCTAACTCAATCCCAAACCCCCTCCTCACCTCGACTACACCAAACTCAAATTCCCGCTCGGGAAACCAGGAATCAACAACCACGGCACCGCATTCGTGCGCGGACTACGAATGTGTAAGAAATGAATGCGTCGAGTTCGCTTCGATTCGTTGAGCGCATTGCTATTCGCATTGGCCTTATATTTCATCTCCGGACTCGTAAACGAAGTGCGATGTTGCGGGTACGACAACATATTATATAATACGATTCTCTTCTAGTCTTTGCGCACGAATATATGAGATTTTTTCTTTTTCTTCATCTTTCTTTCTGCAAAATGTTTAGTCCTGGAGTGATGAAAAAGAGTATTTAAATCATATATACTGATAATCACCCAATCCCTCAATCTCCCTCTTCGTCACCACCCCCTCCTTATTTCATTCCTCCGCCTCCCCTTCCGCCCCGCTCTCTCCCTCTCCCTCTCCCTCTCCCTTTCTTTTTCTCTCTCCCTCTCCCTCTTCTTCTCCTTCGTTATTACCACTTCCCTATTCAATTCCCTACCTCTCTCTCTCTCTCTCTCTGTCTCTCTGTCTCTCTGTCTCTCTGTCTCTCTGTCTCTCTGTCTCTCTGTCTCTCTGTCTCTCCTTCTCCCTCTCCCATCTCCCGCTCTTATCCAGGCCTCTCGCACAGTAACCGCTTCAAATCAAGATATTTCGAACTGACCTTATCGTGCCATCCATCCATTAGCATTAGCATTAGCATTAGTCCCATTCCATTGTATTTCATCCCTTTTGTCCAATAGTCCAAACTGCAGTCCGACAATGAAGGGTTTTTGAATATCAAGACCATTTGAAACATTGAAATCATTTGAAATGCTTCAAATGGATTGAATGTTTCGGAGCGAAATAAATATGCCAAATGAACTGAGTGATCAAGAGTCTCGCATTGTCGGACTCCAGTCCGGACTATTGGAATCACTGTCTTATTCCATTCCATTCCATCCATACCACCCACCCCAAACCAACCCCAATCCCCAGATATAAACCCTATCTATCTCGCATGAGTCGCATCTCCCAAAATAAACGAAAGAGAAAAACAACTCCACACCACACTCACATGAATCCTATACCTCTCCCCCTCCCCCTTACCATCCCCGCATGATCCTCCACCTACCCCGCAACCCCTGCCTCAACCTCTCAGGTAATACGTGTATCGTCCACTGTATATATATTTCTTCTTGTATCGCACGCGCACGCGCACGCGTACGCAAATACAACACAACCCCCTCCCAACAGCCTTTCCGCCCGTAAAACCCTCGGATTCACTCTTCAAAAAAAACAGAAGAAGAAAATCTAACCCCACCCTCAGAGTATCTTATCTCAACGCAGAAGGAAGCATCAAACAATAACCTCACAACCTCAACCCCTCAACGTTCCTTCCCAAAGGAGCTCCGCTGAGCTTAGCTCAGCGCACATAAAGCATGCGCCACAAATGTGGCGTGGACTCCCACGTTGCCACACTTACACATCCCGAAGTCGTTCTAGAATGACGCTGAAGATCATTATTACTAGAAATTCCCTGTACTCTCGGCTTCAGACTTCTACTTTCGACTTCGAAAATACTGATGATATGATGGGACAATCTGTGTTCCATTTTGTGTGGCGTTTTCGCCACATAAAAACAGGGGACTTTCACACGCACGGTTCTTATCCGATTTTGGTATTTTAAAATTCCTTATTCATACCGCAGATCTTATATGCGGCTAATGCAGTATTTTATCTTTCCCTATACGCCAACGCTGAAGAAAACCTCGCATGTGAATGCCCATGTCGTTGCCAAATTGCATGCATGTATACAAACAAAAACAAGTTTTGCCCCACGTTCTCCTTGAACCATACGACTTGTGCCATATTCTATAACTAACCGTGCGAACCTATAAAGATCCCTCAAATAATCGCACTCCTACCCCCCAAAGGCGATTCATTTCTTGTAGATCCTCCCGTTCCAGTCCTCACGATGCCCCCTCCAATATCGCCACCCCCCTGCTGAGTTGAAGCCGTACCACCCTGTGTCACACCCCTCAAATTCATACTACCAAGCCTATTCACAATATTACTACCCACGGCATCAACTGCACCTCTCGGAGAACTAAATGTAGGTCCATGTGCTGCCACTTCTTGAACTCTGAATAATTTGATTGCCGTGCCATTCCAAACGCCTATTGTACCCTTGGCTACCTGCATTTCGGATGTGAAGACGAATGCCCAGAGTAGGGATTCGTACCAACCAAGTGATAAGGGTGTCCACTCAAAGGAATGGATGCGAATGTCTGTAGTTTCTATGCCTCTTATTTCGGCTTGTTGAATTATACGGAGAATGTTGTTTGAAGGGACATCGGAACGATTGTTGGGATTTGAGAGGAGCGAATCAATTTGATCAATTAGGGTTAAGATCGTATGAAGTGGGAGTTCGGGAAGCCAGCTCTCTATCCAGGGAGACGTAGGCTCAAATGCACCACTTGGTGAAAATGCTGCGTAGCTACTTAGGCTTGTTGTGCTATTGTGCCTAGAAAATGTGGGCATGCCAGCTGTTGCTAGTCAGTAAGCTTTCTTTAGCGATCCTATGCAGGAATGAAAATACGTACCAGGCATTTTCCCCCTGGCCTTTTCTGACATTCCACGTAGTTGCGTCGGAACTGTATCATCAACACTTGAAGATACCGATGAGGCTCTTGAAGGTTGTTCTCTGGGCGTTGACGCTGCTGGGGTTGCACGTTCCTCGCCATCACTATCTTCATCTTCATCATCCCCAACAGCAAATGTATCTTCCTCTGGCACATTACTAAGTGCTGACGACCCACGTGGATGACTTAAAGATGGGCTCCGCATACTGTCCGCAGAGCCTCTTCTGCTATCTACATCTCCTAATTCGGCTAGGCGTTCTTTCTTTCGCCTGTTTCTTCTTTCTATCTCTTCTTGGCCACTCTCCAAAGTAAAGTGTCGTAGAGCTAACTCAGAGTCAGTTATCGCTTCAAAATACAGAGGAACACTACATACCTTCAAATTTCTTCTTGTTTCTCAATATAGCGTACACAAAATTGGGGTTTTCTGAATGACTGGTTAGCATTCTATTTTCGTTCGAGATAATGTGATGCTTGAGTAACTGACTAGGATACTGATGCTCGATGATAGCGTTCATACTCTCCAACAGAGATTGCAGAAGATCGTGATTACTGTCATTCGACAGCAGAAATCCTGGCGACGACATCGATGCAAGTAGCTGCAGGAGTTTTGAAGATGTTGAAGCGCTGATATTCTCCAGATAAGCAGCAATATTATTTATCACTGCTAACAACGCTGGATAGATGGCTGTGAGCTTCCCTTGACTTGTTGTAATTATATTGTAGATGGACTAATTCTTGATTAGTAGTGCCAGGAAGAATAGTATATGCAGGACATCTACCTGAATAAGGAAATCGGCATATGTCCCATTGAACGACTGAAGTCTGATACTAGGTGGTAAAGTATCCTGGGCTTCAAATCTCTTGTTAAGATTTTTGCCAAAGTTCGGCTCCACACTCAAGGTCTGTAAAATGAAAATACACATCCGTACAACTCCTTGCTTGGATGCATCTAGTCGGTATTCGAGAGAATAGAATATAATTAGAATAACGAAATCATGTGATCTATCCGTATCTATTAAGAAAGATCTGAATCGTTTATTGCACTGGGTCATTTCCCAGAATAGCATTATCATCTCTGAAGCACATTTTGCGTATGATTGGTTTCCGGGAATATAGGAGGAGGTAGCGTTCATAGGCTGATTCAAGATTCTCGTCATTCCATCTACAATGAACTGAAAATCTTGGGGTCTATGTAAACGACCAAGGAAGTGCCGGAAATAATCTAATAACGTTAGTTGAGCTCCACAACAGAATGGTATCCAAAGATTACTTTTCTTGGTTTGAGCTGGACCAGATTCGGGTATTGGATATAGGAGAATGGCAAGCAAGAACTACGAATTCGAACATTAGATTTTGAGACCATCAGAGGGTATGCCGACTGACCTGCAACGCATACGTGACGAGTATTTGTTTCGGATCCTTAAAGACCTGTACATTATATGGCACTTGCCATTTCGCCGGGTTGTATTTCAGGGTCTTCATACAATTTGTTAGTATTCATATATGAATGAGGATAGTATGACCTTACAGTGTTCAGTAGGGAACACAAGACAGATAATACAACTTGCTTGTCTGGGCAAGTAGCGATATACGTAATGGCCTTCACACCTTGTACAGGAAGTAAGTTCGCCGACATATACATGCTCTGACTGGTTAAAGTCAAGAGCAACCTTAGTATCTCGGTCCGATTATTCTCGAATTCCTTACTCGTCCCAACCGGTGTATTGCATCCTACTCCGCTTTGCCAAATGGCATATGATACTTTGTTCTTGGTGTTGTGTGGTTTTGGGAGGGTAAAGTCTGCGAAGAACAACAGATCGATCAATGTGTCGATCAATTCTTCCGCCAAGGGTTTAACTTCCTCGAACTCTTGCGCCGCGGCTTCCAGCTTTTGCAATTCTTCCTGGGACTCATCAAATATCACGTCTCGGGCCAGAGCTGCCTTGCTGCAACACAGTCAGTGACTGAACCAATCTATAGTGAAATGTAACTAGCTACCGTGTCCGTTTTCTCCTCGCCCCCCAAAAGAATGTCTCTTCCCATGATTGTAGTTTCTCGGCTTCGTATACGTATGGTAGAACGCGTGTGAGAACTCGAATGCAATTCAATGCATCTCTTTCTGGAGCAAATTCCGGATGAGGGAATGAGGGGTGATGGCGGAGGACAAATAGTCGACTTGTTATTGCTAATATCAGAGTCTCTAGATTTTCTAATGCTGTATCGCGAGTTCTTCGAATATCTGCCGGGGAGAAGAGACTGAAGATATCTTCTGTAGATTCTGGTAGCTCCCAAAACTAAACAGGGCTCAATCAGTAACCACGTTATTGAAGAGATGCGATCAGCTTACAGAAGCCCAGTATGGGTCATCGGCAGGAATAATCTTGTCCTCTGAAAGTCTGAAGATACCCTTCTTAAATACTAGTTTTGAGTCGGAAGCTCCCATCCTTAATTGTGCCTTGCATCTGGAGTGTACCGGCAGTTGTTGTTTAAAATATAAATCTAGATGGTTTGACGAGGCTTCTTTGTACTGGCCGATAAGATAGCCTTCACTTTGAGCTACTAGGTAATCTTCACGTGCAAGCTAAGATTCACAAGTATCACAAAAACCAAACCATGATATTTCTCATTCTCAAACTCACTTCACGTAACGGCTTGGTGCAAATTGAACATACTCCGGGGTAACGTTTGGTTGAATTATTGAAATTGCGGGTGCAAGTAGAACTAATGAGGAGCATAAGGGTATCTATATCCGAATCTAAAGTTCTTATGTATACAATCGGGCATTCCCTGAATTTCTCCTTCCCTTCTCATAGAGCCATTTATTGTTTAATCCTACACTTGATGATTTCGCACCACCCAATGGAGTTGGCGTGCCAGGTGTTCCAGGTTCACCTATCGATCGACCAAGAGGATTTGACGAGCCATAAGATGACCTCCGGTTACAACTTCCACTCAGCAAAGTCTTCTGCAGTAAAGGACTGGCACCTGGCGAGTAAACTGACCCCAGTGGATTTATCAAACTCTCTAAGCCATCTTGGGCGTGCGGACTTTCAGACCGTTTTCCGGAGGTACTTCCAGAAGCCGGGCTTCCTCTTCTGTTTGCAGGCGAGCTGCTCAAGGGTGTCGACGTCCTCCTATATCTTGGTGGGGTCACATACTCCGTGCCTGGGGTAGGCGGCCTTGAACTTGGTTTCAATCCAAGCAATTTTCGCTGCGCAGGTGTCAAAGGGATATCTTCCATATCGTCTCTCTTTGTATAGAATGGGCGGAGTGCGTAGACCATATTAATAATAAGACAGAACTCCATCACCCGAAAGCTCCAGGTCGCAGCCGTTGGTAACAATCCTTCGCCGAAGAGATAACCGGGAAATCTAAGCCCACAATCAGCACATACTATCGATTCGTGTATTCGATGTACTTACACTCCCCAAAGTGTTTGACCAAGGTACCATAACACAACAAACACCGCACCATTCCATAAAAGCCGTCTCATGTTTTGGTCTGTAAAAGTGGCAACATTCTGTCGTCTTGCGATTTCATCAAATTTCGGGTGTTTCCATGTGCCAGTTTGGGGTGTAGATGGTTGTAGTTCCCCAAATCCCGACTTTCCTGCCGAAGCTGGTGATGAACGTTGAGCTGCTGGTGTAGTAGGAGTGCGTATCATTGTAGACATCTTTAAGATTTCCCAAGCTTGAAAGCTTTGGTGAAAGGCTGATAAGCTTCTGGTCGTCCTGTTAGCAAGCTGTAGATCTCAACCCAAGACAACAATCGAGGTTTTGAATCATAATACTCACTATTTATGTTTTTGATAGTGAGCCAACTTTACCTGATCCTTATGGTTAGTATATGATTTTAATTGAATTGACGAGTAATCCTATATTAGCATTGTTGTTTGTCGAGAAGGTTATCGAAGGAATCAATCCCTTCTTGGTCCAAGGCGCGCTTCTAGTTTAACACTAGCGCGATTTGACACCCTTGTTACCGTCGATTTGTGGACTTGTTAGTGCCGGATATCATCACCCCGCTCCGTCGGAAGCAGTTGGCAGCTCTTCTTCTTACCAAAATACCCGCGGTCTTTCTCTGAACATCAAAATACCTGATAGCTCTTGAAACAAGTGCTGAAGTATTAGGATTGTTATTACTCATGAAGACTCCTTGAAATCCTTTCTACCAATCCATACATCTTTAACATCTTTCATGATGGGGTTTGATAATTTCATGCTCTATCTCGATGAGAGTATTACCGGTATTCTTAGTGATTGGGATCTTTATTCTACCTTGATTATTACTATTCTTATTGGCTTCTTTGCTTACACAGTGATAACATCTCGCGATCCGGATTCACATCCTATGCTCTTGGCCCGTCAATCACAAGCATCACCAGTCAGACAAGAAGGACAATCTGCCATCTTCAGAAATCATACCTCCCCTCATGGCATACCCCTCAACTCGGGACTCAACGTTAAAGACCCTGGTGACTCAAAATGGGCCCCCGGTCGCGATGGTGACTTGAGAGATATATGGCGCAAGGCAGTCACTGGAGCCGTCGATAGAGAAGGGAAGAAGACTGGAGAAATTGGTGACCTTATGACAATATATGGTTCCGATAAACTTATCACTCACAAGCTTGGTTTGTTCAACTTCACCCAGGATTGACTTCGCTTTTACTAACTTCGATCCAGCCGATGTCACTCGCCAGATTAATTTAATTGGCCAACACATTAAACAAAATGGAGGAACCAACATTGCCATATACCTACCGAACTCTATTGAATTCCTCGCAACATTGTTCGCTTGTGCCTTCTACGACCTCAGTGCGATACTTTTACCATATGACGAGTCTCCTGAAGACTTAATAGAATTGATACAAAAGTCTAAGGCGGATACAGTTGTTGCTGCTGTCGGTGCTTTCCCTTTTGATGTGGTGACTAAGTCATATCCATCTTTGAAGCAAATGATATGGGTAGTGGATGATGGTAGTAAGCATATGGACTGGAATGAAGTACCAAAAGGCACCGGAGGTGCAGTGAACGTTTCTACCTGGCAAGAGATTCTTCAAGATCAGGAAGCTCAGGCAGGGTCTGAACTACCTGTGGTTGAAAAGAACAGCAAGGAACCCAACAAAGTTGTTGCATTCTGGCCTAACGGAGATTTCGTGGAATATACTCAATCAGTCCTGGTGGCTGGAGTTTCAGGTCAACTATCCTCCATACCCACGGTTCAGCGTATTACATCTAAGGACCTCTTCCTCTCTGCAGAGCCGCTTTCAAAGATCTACCCCTTGGTCTTAACTCTTTCAGCACTTTACTCGAATGCTTCCATAGCACTAACGTCAGTCGCTATCAAAGACCCTGATCTTGTCCTAGCAACGAAGGGAACATCCCCAACGATCGTTGTTGCCTCTTCCACCACTCTCGCGAAGCTTCATGCGGAAACTAAGGATAACCTAACCTCACCACTCTACCAAGTCGTTCACTGGTTTCAAACTCGATCTTTAGTACAGCATGGTGTTATGCCTCTTGCCACCGTATTTTCCCGCATGTACGATCACCTTCGACCAATCATTGGTACATCCCCTGGCAAACTTCGCCTAATCTACGTTTCAGAACCCATTGGCGTTCCATCAACACCTTTGAGCGCTGAACTACTCTCAGATCTGCGTATCTACACAGGATCAAGAATCATATACGCTCTCACCGCGTCAAAGGTTGCAGGTGCTGTATCACAAACTGGTATCTACGACTATCGAGTAGACGACGGTTTGGAGAAATACTCCCACTTTGGAGCGCCTCCACCATCCGTCGAGATCTTTTTGAAGGATACAAAGGAGTACCAGACTTCTAATACATCTTCCGTCGGAGAGGTATAGTCACACATTTCTTCCACTTTTTCATTTGATTGATTTTTTTCATGAGTACATTTCAACTAACAATCAACAACAGATCATCGCAAGAGGTCCTGCTGTCGTAGGAGGAGAAGCAGGCTTGGGTATTGCAGGAAAGATAAAACCAGACCACACACTCGCTCTACTCTCATAAAATAGTGTAGTGTTTATTGTGCATTCGATCAAATTATACCCATACCATATCTATCATGTCAAATAAAACTATATCCACAATCAAAATCTAAGCTATCCGAAATGTTCACACTACGCTACAACTTTAATTAAACTCCATGCTCAGAGTCAGTATTTTGTTGCGCATCTAGAAACTTAGCTTTCCTACTTAGCTCTGCAGCCATATTAACAGGACTAATACTGGCGCCAATGATATCCTTTCCTCAAAACCATAGTAGTACTTTGTTGCATACCTCAAAACTTAGCTTTTGAATTAGCTAAATAAACTATTAGTTTGGAGGAATCGGTGAATCATGATGAGAATTCCCTACTCAAGGATCACGCATTTGTTGCACACCTAGAAACTTAGTATAACAATGGTTTAATTTATGATGGGGATTTTGGGGGGTTTGTTGCACGTCGAAATCTTTAGTATAAAAGTAGGGGGTTTGTGATCCTGACTAGTATTGACTGGTATTAAGTAGTGAAGAAAGACGCTGGCTGCGGGCACAACTGTTAACAGTGCTAGGCAAATTTATGGGTTGCCAGGGCGGCAGGGAGGGGGCAGGGTCCCTGATGGATGGTTCGCGAGAATGGCTAGGGCTGAGGCTAAGGCTGGGGCTAAGGCTGAAGCTAGAGGAATACGAGACAAGATAAAACACTGGGATATTATTACGGAGGATGGGACGGGACCGGGTAATTTTAAGGCGTAATTATGCCGGTATCGGTATCGGTAGAACATGCTGTTGGCTGGGTTGTCGGTTGTCGGGAGTAGGTAGGTGTTGGAGGTGTTGTGTTATGCAGATGGGGAAGGGAAAGGGAGATGGAGAGGAAAATAGGCAAGGGGGAGAGGGGGAGATGGAAATGGGAGAGGGAAAAAAGAAAGTTAAATCCAATAATGACTCTTTAGGTTTGTTTGTATGTATAGCAAGTATCTAGCTACATAGTATTAGTATAATTAGTTTGATAACACTTGTATTATAACAGAGCGTGACCCTACCTAAATCTACACCGTTTATTGACCTAATACTAAAAGTGCGCTGCGAATAAGTTCTACAATACCTAGCATAGTACAGACAAACAATGGAACTAATTAGTTAACTCATGATTCATCAATCAATAATCAATCCGAATTAATTCTAATTTTTAAATGAGGTTTTCACGCCCTAGAAAAGTTATTTGGTAATTAGTTGTGTTTAGCTAGGTAGGTAGGTATAATTAGTTAGTTGCATACACTGTATTACAGTTTTTAGATTGCGTCGCCTAGCACTAACTTCTATTTAGCTACGCCGCCTAACACCGCCCTAGCCTTGCTACCCTTACTACCCTTATTACTGTACTCTCCCCCCCCCTAAATAAAGGTTAAAAATTGGGCTGGCAGTAGGGCAAAAAATTTAACCTTTATTCAGGGGAGGGGAGAGTATTACTACCCTGGCCTAACTTTGCTAGCCTAGCATTAATTTCATTAACAAGCTAAAGCGAGAAACTAAACTACGTCGTGGCTGTGTCTGTGTCTGTGTCTGCTAATGCCTAAAGTGCCTCTATAATTAAACTAAAAGATACTTAAAGGCCTAAACTAATGTACCTAAAGTACCTAAACAACTAACTAGATAATTGATGAAGGCAAAAGGGAACACGTTAGGCGTTTAGGGGTTATTCATGCGAGGCTATTTTATACTATTCTTTGATATTCTATGCTATTCTATGCTATTAAGGATGAAAATAGATTATGCTCGGCAATTAGTATAGTTATAGTAGAACTAAAGAGTATTAATATTGCTACACAACACACACTAACGTAGCATAAGACCCCTTAAGTAAACCCTATAAATACCTATAGGATTATAAATACAGACACTAATAATCAAAACCAATGCTATGCTAACAACACTAAATGAAAAACCATCACCGCCGCAACCGATTTAATATATACCAACCAACCAACCAACTAACCAACTATCCCATCCCATCCTATTCCATCCCATCCTATTCCATCCCATCCTATTCCATCCCATCCTATTCCATCCCATCCCATCTTATCTTATTCATCCTATCCTATTTTATTCCATTCCTTTCCACGAACTAATCTCCCAAACTAAAATACAGATATGCAACAATTCTCTCCTATAGTCCTTCGATATACTCTAATAATATATAATAATATCTATACTCTCTTCAGAAAAACCACTTATAATCTTCAACTAGGTAACTAACTAACTAACCAACCATCTATAAACTACCAGACTAGATAAACTAAACCACGCTTCAACTCCTAATACCTACCTAAATAGAGGATTTTAGATTCCAGAACTAAAATATAGATATGCAACAATGTTGTTCTTTACCTTTGGAGCTAAGCGTTTAAGATCTGGAGTTACTTACCTACCTCTATAGTATAGTATTTGAGGTTGCTGAGTCTTATATCTTGTACATAAATCATCTACTCCTGTATTTTTCGCTTCGCTTTGAGGTACTTACTATATATAGTACATACATATATTCTGTAGAAAACAAAGCAAAGCAAAGCAAAGCAAATATCTATCTATCCATTAACAGATGTACAACCAAATCCAAATCCAAATCCAAATCCAAATCCACAATAAAAAAGATCCCAAAAGATGGATGAATAGATCCTAACTCTTGAATCCTCTAAAGTTCAGCCTCAACACACAGAGATACACACAGAGATACACACAGAGATACATAGTTATGATTTTTTGCTTTAGTTTTAGCTTATGCTTTTGCTTTTGCTTTTGCTTTTGCTTTTGCTTTTGCTTTTGCTTATGTTTATGTTTATGTTTATGTTTATGTTTAATGATTGGAAGGAATGGGATTTGTGTGTGTATAAGTAGGTATATGAGGTAAAGCATGCGTTTGGAACAAAACAAAACAGGATAGAATAGAAGAGGATAGAAGAGAACAGGATAGAATAGAAGAGGATAGAAGAGAACAGGATAGGACAGAATAGGATAGAAGAAAACAGGACAGGACAGAAGATATAGATGCTTGAGCTATTTCATCTCAATAATTGTTGGTATCTATCATTCATTCATTCATTCATTCATAACAAACACCTGCGGAAAAATTCAAACAATCACATAATCGCCAACCAACCATGCCATCCATTCCCATTCCCATTCCCATTCCCTATCATCCCATCATCCCATCCAACCCCTTGATCCAATTGCCATCCCAATCCCATTCCCAACCCCAAAGCATAGAAATCCCATCCCATCCCATCCCATACAAAAGAAACTCAAAAACCCATCCACCCCTCACCCCTCACCCTCACCCATCACCCATTACCCATCACAAAACCTTACTCATACCCCAACCTCCCCCCATCCTTCCCCACATTCGTCAAACTTCCCCCAACCACCGTCTTCCCACTAACCAAACCCCCCTTAACAAACGGATCCCTACTGGCCGAAAGCTCCCTATCCCTCCCATGCGGTCCCGTCCTCGATCGCTGACTCGTCGTTTCCCTCCTAAACACCGTGTTCGCCTTGGGAATATCATTCACACCCAGATCCGGCGTATTAGCCGCGTCGACTAGTAAAACCCCCGAAGGAGCTGCTACACCACGACCCTTTCCCTTTTTATTCCATTGAGGAGCCTCTTCGAATTGAGGCGTGAAATCTAATAGAGGTTTAGGTTTTTTACTGCTGGGGTTGCGTTGGAGGCTAGTATTAGCCGCATTGAGCGTATCGAGACGTTTAGCTTTCGCTGGCATGGACATGGCTCGAGATTGAGCCGTGCTACCGTTTATGAGTGTTGCGCCATCCATGGAAGATCCATTCTTGAAACAGTTTTCTCGGTCCTGTTGTGCTTTTTGACGCACTGAATATGTTCTTCCTAGCAATCCACCTGATGCGAATTGTTCTTCTTGAGGTGGTACTCGATAAGCTACAGGTGCTCGATCTTTTGCAAGGCGAGGAAGTGGTGCCATGGTAGAGGTATTTCGTAAATGGAAAGGAACTTGTTTAGGCTTCTCATCCTCGGTGGTCGAATCATCTGCTTCTGATCTATCGAAACGATCCATATCAAGTAATGGCTTGAATGATCCAATCATATATGGATCTTCGTCCACCGAAACATTTATCCTATGTGTCTGTGCACCTCTGGTTCCTGTTCCTCTTGATGCGAATTTTGTTTTCATCGACTTAACAGTCTTTGTAGCTTTCTTCTGACCTTCACCCTTTTTGTTCACCAGATACCAACTTCTCCACGTCTGAACAGCTGAATGCCACGCATTTGCCGTGATTGGATCATCCGTACAGAAGAAATGTACAAAATTTTCGGTACTCAAAAACATGGCAGTTTTTTGCTGACTCTTGATAGCAAAGCAATTCTTCTTCGGAGGCTTAAGAACTTTCCTAATCTGTTGTGCTGTCGGAGTGTAAATGTCAAAATCGGACAAGTGACAAATATTCATCGAGTCTTTATCACCCAGACCCATTCCCGACTTTTTCGAAACGAACACTTGACCAGAAGAAAGAAGTGATATATATCGTTTGTTCCATTTGCCGGGTTTCTGGGAATGATATAGCTGGACTGTAACATCTTTAGGTGCGTCTACTGGCACAGATGATGCATCGAGGTCTTCATCAGGATAATCAGAACCTTCCAAAATAAGAGCATTTTGTGTATCCCTGTCCCAAGAATTCATGATATCTCTAATATGTTCATAACGACGAATTTTGCGCTCTAGACCAAGGGTTGTGTATGATTCCAGTAATACAACTGTGCTTGGATTAACATTAGCCGACATGATATTTGCAGCAGAATTAATGATATCGATGGGAGTCGTATCTCCGTCAACCGGTAGATTGATTGATGACTGTTTGTAACGAATCAGAACTCTCTAGAATATTGTCAGCACTGTTTTTACATTCAATTAAATTGACTTACCCTCTCCGGCGCATTGGATGCTGAAATTGGAGCATCAATTTGCGGCACGACTCCTCCACCACCCTGTTGAATGCCCACCGGATTTATGACCGGCGCATCGATCCTGGGGGGTCCATCAGCGATTGAGCGCTGTATTGATGCAATCTTGACCAATGCAGGAGGTAAGGTAGGTTTGGCTGTAGCAGCAGCACGTCTTTTACTACTAAAGAATCCAAACATTTGAGTAGGGCTCTTGACAGGTTCATTTGCAGCTGCATCCAATGTTGCTTCCAATCTTTCCAAATCCTTGCGCTTCTGCTCTGCCAAGATCCTCTCAGTTTCCTCGTCGCTCAATTGAACCGGAAGTGAAATGGGTAAAGGAGAATGCGGGGGAGAGAGAATTTTATGTTGATTTATGCCATGATCGCTATTGTAATTCGACTCATAATTCTGCTGTCGCTCATTATAATCTTGAGGTTCCCCCGTCGCTCCCAAATGTGTTTGCGATGGCTGTGGAATGGGGCGCCTAGCTTGGGCATAATTTGATGGAAGATCAGTGGCCGAATTTGGACATCTTGATGGACCATGCGATTCTGGTAATGCGGGCACCGAGGATGAATCTTCGGATTTGACGGCCAACTTCGGTCGCCGATATCTTGACATACTTTTAGACCTTGACAAAGAGGTATTTGTATTTGTATTTGTATTTTGACTTTGCTGGACGACATGTTGTCTTGGAGGAGTCAAATCTGTTTTCGATGGTAAAGCTCTTACTGATCTATACCTAGAATATTTTTGTTGTGAGGCTTGAGTGGATTGTTGGATCTTTTCTTCCGCCATGATGAATGAATGATTGGAAAATGGATTGGATAATTAGAAGATTTAAGAATTTGAGTTATCATAAGTAATAAACAATGAGTAGTTGTTTTATATTGTATTGAGGCCCTAGTAGTAGATCTTATGGGCATTATTTTCTGATTCAGATTGGTAGGAGGAGTAACGAACGAGTGAGTGAGTGAGTGAGTGAGTGAGTGAGTGAGCGAGTGAGTGAATGAATGAATGAGTGAATGAGAGGGATATTCAGTATTTGAGGTTGTGGTTGAGGTTGAGATTGAGGTTGAGATTGTGAGGTTGAGATTGAGGTTGTTGGTTCTGGGTTGTGAAGGTTGTAAAGAATTACCTAATAAGTTACTACTAAAAGTACCTAAACCGTTTACAGATTTGACGTATCTAGTAAGTGAGTGAGTGAGTAGGTACCTGCAGATAGTAAATGCAGTGTCAGCCTGAGCTGTGGGATGTGGGTTGTGGATTGGGTGAGTGGATTGAATGTAATCTTAAAATATAGATAAAGGTTTATATCAATTTTACTTTGTCACCGTTTTTCTCTTTTCTTGTTTGTCCTAGATTATACGAAGTATTTACATACCAATTCATATTAAACGAATAATAGCCAAACTCATACTCACATACAGTTATATTCTTATATATTACTCTCATCCTTTATTTATCCTCTCATTATTATTATTATTATTATTATTATTATTATTATTATTATTATTATTATTATTATCATTATTATCATTATCATTTTACTTAGGAATGTTTGGCTTAACCAGATGATCTCCCGAATAATGTGGGGGAAAAACAGGGGAAATTTGCAATCACAATAATAACCAGTAATGTCAACTGTCAAAGGGCATGCAGGCGCAGGTATAGCCGCGGGGCATAATAACAAGGGCTTTATTACTGTAGATCCAGTTGCATCCATCACATCACATCATATCACATCACATCATATCACATCACATCATATCACATCTGAAAATCAAAATCCGGAGACGATCAACCTACATTTCCGAAAGACAAGATCTTCGATTCAATCATGATTCCACTGTACTCCGTAATAAGTAGTACCTACTGTATCAATACAGTAAAAGATCCCATCATACGGAGAATTAAAAGCGCGGGAGTTCCCCTTTCTTCCCGCCCGAGATTATGATGTGCGCGCTGCCGCTCCCAGGCTAAACTAAACTCTCATCGTCTTGTCCTGTCCTGTCCAACTTTTATTATCATCAACCGTCTTTCCTCTTCCACCGCTTTGGGTCGGACGGATGCTGATCTGATCTGATCTGATCTGATCGGCTGAACGGTGAACGATGGACGGTGGACGGTGGACGGTGAACGGTGAACCTGTTTCCCGGGATACCAGTTATGGATTTGGGGATGGGTGAGTGAATTGTAATACTACTACCTATGTATACGAAGTACTTTAAGCTTGCTTGAGGAGAAATATTATCAAAATTAACGTCTACATCAACTATCTATCGGTATTGTATACTACACCCTATCCTTTATCAATTACATCTAGATTACTTCTAATTATCATCCACCATCATCACCATACGTGACATCATATCACAGCAACCCGCTCTACCCAAGTCACCGCAATCAGAATCACAAAGCGAATCGACTATAACATCCACCAATATTATATATCTACCACGCATTCATTTCTACTCAAATCAACTAAAAGGCTTGAAACTTCCATATGCCCGTTATATAGTAATCAATACTACCGCAGAATTTCTCCATCTACAGGGAGGGAGTTCCTACGATTATATTTGCAATCTCTAACATCCATCCATCCATCCAATTTTCATATTGTTGTATCAACTAATAAACACCCCCTCTCAACCAACACCCCCATCATCAATCCTTAAACCTCCCCTCTCCCCCCTAAAAAACACACCCTCAAAGTACCATTCACCATTCACCATTCAGAATGCATAGTAAAACCACCCCCTTCCAACTCCATCCACCATCCATCATCCACTAAGAACCCATACACATTACGATTATGAACATCTCTTGCTCTCGCAACCCTACAACAAAGATAAACATCAAACCTTCTCAAACCCCCCAACCACAAATTCAATCTACAGTATTATACTTATACCAACCCTCACCCTAATACTACTACTACTACTACTACTCCAGGCTCCTAACACTAAACTACACTCCTCCCTATTACACATCCCTAGCATATATATAAACATAAACATAAACATATATAAATATACCACAGCAATTCCCTCAAACAAATAAAAGAAAGAAGAAAGAAAGGGGGGGGGAAGCATCATTATATCATCATCATTCGCTAAACCCCCCAAGCACCATCTAGCTATCTCTTTCTAGGTACTTATTTCAATTTTGCTTGACGAAATTCTCAACCTTGTTTTGTGGTGATTATATATATATGTATATAGGATAATAATATCTGATATTTGTTTTATTATTATTTATTAGTTGTTATTCATTTATTTATTCATCTATTAATCCATCAATCTATCAAAACAATCTATCTAGCTAAACCAACTCCAAAATTTACCCCCGATCACCCATCTCTATACACATCTCTATACACATCTCCATACACATCTCCATACACATCTCCATACACATCCTCACCCGCTCTCCCAACTCTTCGCTCTCCACTCTCCACTCTCTACTCCCTTTATCTCCCATGAATCCTTGTTTGTGCAATCTACTGTACCCGCTACCTACCCGCCACCTACTCGCTACCCAGACTACCCCTCACCACATCCCCCTTAAGCTTTCCAACATTATATACATATAGAAAAGTTAGACCCCTCACCTTCGTTCACTCCCCTCTCCCCACTCTCCACTCCCCACTCCCCTCTCCCCTCTTCTCTTTCCCCTCTCCCTCCCAATCACACACATCCAACCCTCAATCCAAACCCTTAACCCTAAACCCTCAAACAAACACCACTCAACCAAACCACTTTCAATATTAATTTCCACTCATATAAAAAAATCATATACCCATTCCTTCATCCATCCATTCACTCAACATCCAACAAAACAACATCCCACACACATACAATATCCCATATACATACAATAAAAAGGCCAGGAAAACTATTCCATAACAAGCTCGCCAGAGTTATTATAGTAGAATAAGTATGATGCATACTTAAACAAAACAAAACAGCTTGATGATTCACGGACGTATAGTATTAAAAAGTAGGAGAGGAGGAGAGGAGGAGAGGAAACAATCGCTTGAATTGCCTTGTAGATGTTGCGACGGAGGTGAATGGTGAATAGTGAATGGTGAATGGTATATGAGTGAGAACAGGGCGAATGGAGGATAACTTCGTCATCATAATCTCTGAGCGTGCTCATGGGGTACTGATGAATGTGAAGCAACACCCTTCTGCATACATCATAATTCATCTGAAGCCGGAAGAAAACAAGAAAACAAGATCACCAGATACATATATACCTATATACCTATGTTCCAACCATCTACTTTCTAAAAGCCCTCATCTCCCTCCTCCAAAACCCCATAAAATCCATCGTTGCAACATTAATGCCCAAATCCTTCAACGCCTTCGTAGACAAATGACAATCATACGGTCTCTGCACAGTAGCATTGGGATCATTACCCTCCGCATTCGCAACCATCCCATCCAGCGGCAGCCCCAAGATCTCCGCAAACAATTGGCAGATCTCGTATTTTGTAAATTTGTCCTCGGAGGAAAATTGTAAGATTCGGGGTAAGGATGCCGGATCTTTACTCTCGAGGTATTTTGTCGCCATGTCGGAGAGTACTCGTGCTACGTCTTCGGTGTTGGTGGGATAGCGAAGAGCCCAGTGATCCATTTGGATCTTGGCGTCTTTTTCCTGCGCTTTCCAGACCGAGTTCATGAGTACCCCAACTGCACTTTCTTCCGGCTCGCCTTGCCCATAAAGAACGGGGACTCTTAAGACGATCCCCATGCCAGATTTGCCTGCTTTCTCATATTCTGCCAATACTGCTTTTTCGCCTTCATATTTTGTTACTCCGTATAGATTTGGGGGGTTGGTGGGATGGTTGGTTTCGTATGGTGCATCGCCTTTGGTACCAGGGAATACATAGTCGGTCGAGATGTAGATAAGGAGGATCGATTGTGCGGCGCAGAGATTTGCTAAGGAGGCTGAGGCGGCAATATTGAGGGCGCGGGTTCCTTCCGGGTCGCTGTCGCATTTATCGGGAAATCTGTTGGCGGCACCTGTAATTGTGATGTTAGTGATGATGAGATGAGGCAACAGTATGATTAGTAACTTACAATGAATTACAACTTGAGGTCTTCATATCCTCTTACCGTCAGTACTGTCTTGAATATCGTGGAAATGTGACATTTACTTGGATTCCTCCAACACCTTTGAAATTTCCGACTCGGAACCCAAATCTACCTTGAGAATGGTAGGAGGGTTTGCGCGTGAGAATCCGGTGCCGATTACATTCCAATTTTCTCGATGGAATACTTTGAGAACTTGTCGGCCAAGTAAACCTGTTGCTCCTGTGATAAGTGCCGTCTTCGTCATGATGGATGTATGAATGTGGTTGTGGTTTATTGAGATGAGGTTCGCAGATTAGTTAATAAAGACTTTGTTCTTTTCTTTTCCTTTCCTACCTTCCTATCTTCCTGATTTGTTGGGTATATTGAATGTGGGACATTTGCATGATTGAAGTGGAATTTCGATATGGATTGATTGAATAGATTCCTGTATTAATAGAATTACCTATGTAAATATGGAAATATGTAAATATTTGTTATAAGGCTCTCAAGGCCTGTGTTGAAAAACTGATGATTGTGACAGATATCATCAACAGGAAAGTCATCTTAATTCACAGACACAAACAAATAAGAAAGACAAGGAAAGAGGATCTGTAGATATTTTCTATTTCATTACTCCCATCAATCTCTTCCATCCATTCGTCTTCCCTTCCCTTCCCTTCCCTTCCCTTCCATTCCCTCATCCTCCCTCCCACCAACCAATTCTTCTTCACGTCAGCCTACAAAGAAGCCGAATCGCAATGAAAAACAATAAAAAAGTTATCTCACGAGAAGATGTTTTTGGTTCCAAAGATTCCCAGGCCAGCCGAAGCCAACCTGGAGTGGTCATGGTTATAGTTTTCAACTAGCAAAAACGCAATCTCGGACGAATCCTCACTGATATGCGTAAAACCCATGCACTAAGATGAAGAAAAAAGAAAGGGAATTTTTCAAAGGGGGAAGTGAAGACTTTATACCTTTTTCGCTAGTGGGAAATTGGGGCTGCTTGATGCAAATGTGACAAACTTGGCTTGATTAGGTTTAGATGAAATTAGTAGTGGGGGCATTAAGAGGCGAGCACGTGCTATCCGAGGATTTACCGCATAAGTTGCTTTGAATTCACTCATGTTGATCGAAATATTATCTGTCAAAAATATCGACTTGAATGGTCTTACTTACAACACAGATACTAACTACCATACTCATCTGAAATTCTGATTGATTTCGAGAGAACTGATCATAAAGAGATGTATCAACAGCGCCATTGTGATTGATGCTCTTCTTGTTTGACTTGTACTTATTGACGAAAATTGGGAACTGGGAATCCTACCTATTACTTCAAACCTAGTATCCGGAAGAACCGCTGAGCTATTGCGAAGTAATGTTTCAAAGTTCCTAGTGTCCGATTTCTTTCAATCAACTTTAAGGCCATAGATGCGAGAAAGAAACTCGGCATATATCTCCCATCGGCTTTTATCTGCTCTTATTTATTCGTATTTACTTGTTTTATCGACGATAATTTCAGCGTAAAGGAAGTACCTTTTACATGAGAAACACTTTCGGAATTATGATTGCAAAGTTGCACATTTCAACACGCGACAAACGTCTATGGAAGTGGTGTACCTACACTTGTTAAAGAATAGACGTCATGAATCTACTTCGCGATACTCACTGAATAATCTCTCTTTAAACGTTACCATACGGTCTCTCGTACTTCGAGATCTTACGTATGACGGAGGATTACCTAGGTGTCCGTATGTTAGTTCTGCGTAACCTACGAAACTGTCAACTGACCCACGTTAGTTGTATATATATCCAAGAGATATCACAAAATGCTCACTATTGTTTGACAACTAGTTATGCTAGCTCTGTTGCGTTCATCTACACGTTAATTTGGTGAAATCGAGGGGCAGATTGGTTTACAATAAGATTCACTGCTTCGATATATTGTACTTATGCTACTTTACTCTGGGGATTGATGAGTCGTTCTTAGGTAGATGGACAATTATCAGACATTGAATCTATTCTAACATAAGTTCGAGAAATTCGATTTGATCTCTAGTATTGATGCATTAGGTGCCTTGACTCGATGACTCCTTTGGTTATCGATCGTATCCCCAAAGGGGAAGTTAGAGCAAGCCAATACATAAGTGAATTCTATGCATATGTATTCAACAGCAGTGACTGCTCAATATCTATATTGCACATGGTGCAAAGTAAAAACATGTCTTCTCACTATGCATATAAAACAAAAAGATTCCAACAATGAACGGAAATCCAAAAATAAGTATTCCCCAAATATAAAAGTTGGTATTTACATACAGCATTGCAGAGGCGAGGTTAACATCAAAATAATATCATATTGCGTGGTCCCGAACTGTAGTACATTATTTCAACCTTTAGTCTAATCTCTTGCCAAGAAAATAAGGTGCTGGAAAGTATGGAGATGAATTACGGATGATAAGATATATCATTTTTGCAGTAACGTAACCTAATTAGGAAGTTCTTTTACTATGTTTTCCATATTCTGCTATTGCTCTCGAACGCATTACAATTTTATCCTGAACATGTTCGATTCACCCGTCTTATCGAAACCCGTACTGACATCGTCTCCTTTAGCGCTTAATAACGGCTTTCTCTCCATTCCTCTTTTTTATGGCGGATAGTCACGTTGATAATTTCGGTACTTGGCTGTAATTAGAATTTCTACCCTCTGACCTTTCCCCTCTTTCAGCAATCTTCAAAAATGCGGAAGGAGACTTTACCCACTTGTCATGCATAGCTTAACTTGGCGTCCGATTCCATACGACTTTCCTAATGCAGCCACAACTCCGTGAAGATCTGTCAATCACCCACGTCCCATTCCTTACATCCTCCAATGAACTTAAAATTGCAAGATAACCTCAAATTAATGAATAAATCGGGCGTGAGTGAATACAGCGATATGAACAATAAACGCACTGTAAAAGGCAGCTCACGATGCATACTATTGGCCCACCATTGGCTCAGAGAAGCAGGTACCGCGTTGACGCCGCAAGCTTGTTACGCCTCTACCTTGGCCGGTATTAGCATAAGTATGCCATGGTACCGCAGTTCTTCTTCGATATCTCTCTCGTTGTAATCATTCAGATTCGTTATTCCTTCTGCAAGATGCTTCTCCTCAACATTTTCTCCGTGGCATTTGCTGCTTCGGCAGTCCAAGCATTACCTACGTTTGGCAAATCCAGCGTTTTCGAGAAGATCGATGCTCCACCGGCAGGATGGGAATTGGATGAGGATGCCGTATTTGACAAAGATGCATCGATGATGAAGTTGAGATTGCATTTGGTTGCACAAAACATGCCAAAGTTCCACAAGATGGCCATGGATGTATGATTTCCCATATTTTACACACCTCAGACGTAACCTTGAATCTTCATATGAGAAGAAGCTTTCTTTTCCAGATACTTCGCAATAGAAACAGATCTAAACTGACCTCTCACAGATTGCCACCCCTGGACATGTTCTTTATGGACGCCATCTTGACCAAGCCGTGATCAATGATATGATTGCACCTAAGACACAATCGCGTGACTTGGTTCTGCAATGGCTAGCGACTGCAGACTTGACCAACCAAACAAGCGTCTCAACACGAGGTGATTCTGTTGTTGTGGAAGCAAGCATCAGCAAAATTGAAGAGCTTCTTCAAGCAGAGTATAATGCTTACAGTAAAGACCCAACTTCTTCTCGTGGCTGATTGCGGTTTCTAATATTTTCTAGTTCATACGGGCTTGCACGAAGGTGCCATTCGAACTCTCGAATACAGCCTTCCCGATGCTTTGAAGGGTCATGTTGACATCGTACAACCAACAACTTTCTTCGGTCTGCGTGCAATGCGATCTATGATTAAGCAACACGAGGAATTCGACGAAAGTGTGCTCCAAACTGATGGTACTGAAGCTGTGACAGGCTGCAGTGGTAGTAACATTACTCCAAAATGTCTTGCCAACCTTTACTCTTTCACAACAGCCCCCGCTACATTGACAAGTGGGCTGATGGGTATCGCCGGCTTTTTGGAGCAATGGCCATCCAAGTCCGATTTGACCACCTTCATGAACAGCTACGCATACTTCGCCAACAAGGCTTATACATATACTTGTACTCTCATTAACGGAGGAACTTGCCCATCAAGTGGTAGTGGCTACCCAGGTATCGAAGCCAACCTTGATGTTCAATATGCTAGAGCTATTACATCAGAGATTCCCAACATCTAGTGAGTTTCACATCTATCCATTTTTGAATATAATATTCAGAGATGCTAATCTTTTAAAGCTATTCAACCGGTGGATCTCCTCCAATTTCAGGTATTGGTTCCAACACCAACGAACCCTACCTCGAGTTCCTTGATTCTCTCCTTGCCGCTAAAACACTTCCAAACACCATTTCCATCTCTTACGGTGACGATGAAGCCACTGTTCCCTTGGACTACGCCGACGAAGTCTGCAACCTCTTTTCTCAACTCGGTGCTCGTGGTGTTTCGATTCTCGTCGCGTCTGGAGATTCTGGTGTAGGTACTACTTGCACAACCACTGGAACAACCAAGGGTTTCACTACCAGTTTCCCAGCCTCTTGTCCATGGGTAACTGTTGTGGGTGGTACCACTGGTAACAGTCCTGAGTAAGTTGATATGCATTCCATATCGTGATTTGAAGATCGAAGTATTAACACTCAATAGGTCAGCTTGGACTGAGGGTGGCGGTGGATTCTCTTCCGTTTTCGGACAACCTTCCTACCAAGCTACTGCAGTCAACGCCTGGCTCACAACCGACAAAACCCACTCCTCAGTAGTAAACTACTTCAACGCATCCGGACGTGCCTACCCCGATGTCGCCGCTCAAGCCACCAACTATGTAATCGTTGCATCTGGCTCAGCCGAACTCGTCGACGGTACTTCCTGTGCTACTCCAACCTTCAGTTCCGTCATTCAACTCATCAACTCCAATCGTGTTGCCGCAGGCAAAGCCGGTCTCGGTTTCCTCAACCCATGGTTATACACCACTGCCAAATCTGCATTGACTGATATCACAAGCGGTAAGATTACTGGATGCAATGGTGTTATTTCTGGTGCTGGTTTCTCGGCGGTTAGTGGGTGGGATCCGGCTACTGGGCTGGGAACACCCAATTACACTAAGTTGTTGGCGATTAGTAACTCCACTTAATGGGTTGAAGGAAATGATGGGGATGGGAATTGAATACCTGGGTAGGCAATGGGTTGGGGAGTGGGTATGATAATGAATTACGACGGCTTGGGTGGCGGGAGTGGTAGTATGTATATATATATGTATCATGTGCCGCGACATATCAATTGGCTTAAAACATTGCCTTGAATACCTTTTCAGAAACTATTTCACTAGCAATCAAATACTAGTGAAACATTATCCATACATTCTCTGTACTCTAAACGTACATGTATTTGGAGTTGGAGATTAGAATCTGTCACAAAACACGTGCATCGTAATAGAAACATTCATACATACATCATTAACCTCCTAACCCAATTCACCTAACCCTAAATACATAACCCTGCCCTCAGAATTTTGCCCCACCCTTCTCTCCGCACCAACTTCCCTCGCTAACTGCCACATCACCTCTCCATCCCCAATCCCATCTCCCTGCCCCCTCCCTCCTCTCTCCACCCACTCACAAACACTGACTATAATAAATATTACTAGCCGTACACGTCGTCCCCATCGCACAAGCCGTTCCCCCAGTCCATCCTTGACCACCACACTAAAAGGTGACGAAGCAAAATTAGTCCTTTTCTTGAAATGCCCAAGACTCGTTCGTTCAAAGGATCAACATACCTGTCCATACTTTGCAATCGAGGCACCTGTCGCCGTAGCGGACGCGGATGCGCTTGCGCTGGTTGCAGGCTCGGGTGTGCTTGCGCTGGCTTTGCTGGTGGTCAGGGTCGTGATTCCGGTTGCGGCTGGCATTGCTCTGTTGGGTTGGGGGATTGATGTTAGCTGTTATTCATTATTCATTACCCCATACCCCATACCCCATACCCATCAACCAACCCCCTCATTCTCCCCATTCTCTCCATCCCCCTACTCCCCAATCTGCAAACTCAAACTCTCCCCAAAGAAAAAATGACACGTGAAATTAAATCATGAACCCCCCAACCCCAGATAAAAGAAATCACACTCACGCCAAAGTAGTAGCAGCATTATTCCCCGTGGAAATGCCCGCGTATGCCGAAGCGCCTCCTTGAGAAGCCCAGACGGCGGGTCCGGGTACAGTGTAGTTGAAGAAGTTGGAGTAGATGTTTGCGGTGTAGCCAGGGTCGGTGGCGGAGAAGGCTCTAGAGGGTGGGTGTTAGTTGGGGTTTTGTGAAGGGAAAGGGGGGGTGGGAAGAAAAATAAGGGAAGGGGAAGGGGAAGAGCGTACCCGGGAATAGAAACCAGAGGGCCAGGAGTGCCTGATCCCCCGTTTGTAACGGTCACCTGGGCACATTCGATGTAAAATTGAGGGATACCTCCCGGGCTGTATTAAATAGTTAGAATCAATGCACGAGAATGAAATTGTCCAAGAACAAAACGAATATATTGATCACTTACTAAGGATTATGAATACCAAGTTGTTGAATGCGAAGTAGATAATCGCCACTAGGGAGATTAGGCGGGATAGTATAAGTATACGTTTCTGTTCAAACTTCATTAGTCATTCATTCTCCCTTGAGTTCAGAAAGGTATAGGAACTCACGGTATAGATTCCATGTAGCGACTTGATTTGTGAATTTGGGACCGATATCCAAAATCTTAAACCAAACTTGTCCGGATCCATCGAATGCCGCTGCTGTCGTGGGTGCTTTGGCCATGTATCTAAAAAATTTCGGTCAATATCAATTTCATCACAAAATATATCCGTAGCAAATGCAAAAACTTACATGGATAGAGGACCCTGATGATAAACCTGTATATCACCCGTGAAGGAGAAAGAATCACCAGCTTTTACTGTGATGGTTTGCGTGCCGCTACCAGTCTCACCACCGGCATTGCATCGTAGATCATTGCTAGCGAGATCGGTGATAGGGGAGTTGTAGTTGTTGTTGCGGCGGATGTATCCGTAGGGAGGATATTGAATGCCCTTGTGGGTGAAGGATTGGAATATGTCTAGGTGTTGTTATGTTAGCTTCTTCTTGTTTCATGAAGTTTGAATGATTGAGTAGGGGAATGCGTACAATGGGCTGAGACTTGGAATGTGAGGAACGAGAGTCCCAGAAGAGAAATGAAGGATTTCATGATGGAAGACAATTGTGTGTGAGGGATGTTGAGGTCGGTACGAAGTTGTGTTGAACAGAAAAGCAGAGGTGTGGAAACCTATATACATGAGAGAAGCTGGCAGGAACGTGATCTGTAAGATATTATATTGCTTTTTACTAATACTATCATATTAATTTAAGTTGATCGAATCATTTACTTGCTAGATATTAACCCTATAATCTCTTCGTCAAATGACTAGAAAAGCAGATAATACGTCACTAACTAGGGTCCATCGAGCCCTTGCAATGCTTTTCAGAGAATAAGATCGGCATTATATCTAACGGTTCCAAGTCTTAGCAATCCGTTCAATCCGGGGGAAACAAATATGGGGAAAGGGGTATATATAGGATGTTAACTACCGCTTCGGATGAATAGCAGGAAGCTGCAATCCGGATTTTGAAATTTGGAGTGGCTAAGAGGCTCGAGATTCCAGACAAATTAAACGATAAACTTTGCCTGACACAATCGCCATAAGATATGCATTAACGATGTTTGCCAGAGCACTGCAGCGAAACGTTTAAGCATTCCTCCTTAAATCCGGTATATCTTCATGCGCGACAATATAGAGATGTTGCAATTATATGAAAAGTGGAGGGATATATTGATGTTATGCGGAGTGGCGGGCCGTGTTACACAGTTTATATAGATTTCACCTCATATAAATCGCGGATAAAATTGACGGTTGATCAGCAGATCCCGGAGTGTCAATTTGGCATTCCAAATTGGAGGAATATTTTTAGAACCATGATTTGAAATACACACGGTGAATTCGGTAAAAAGGTATGGAATTGACTTGCAAAGGGGGTTGCAACCTCTTTGTGATTATCTCTTTTGAAGAACACTACCCTTTATATCTTGGTAGATTTTAATCTTCAGGTCCCCGTCAATCCTGACTCCTTAAAGATCACTCATTGGTCAACAGGCTTTTCGATTGATATCAGATTTCTCTAGGCCACTTCATCTTCAGGGCTATGATTCAGCAAGCCCCCCAATCCACATGAACAAACTCTCTTAGGCGCAGTGAAAGCTGAATCCAATGAACGAATCGTTGTAGCCTCTGAAGACGCAACAGCATTCCGCAAGCAGCTTCTCGAAGTAGCCGAAGTTGCTCATGAGAGAGGAAATGAGAAATTATCAAGCCCATTGTAGCAGAAGAAAAGAGAAAAGAGAAAGAAGAAAGAAAGCCAGGCACGAATAGAACTAGACCTGGCTGCTAATGCCAGGAAGTAAAAGAGAAAAAATGAAGCAGATGAGAAGGAAGAGAGGAAAAAGATAAAGTTCATGAGGGTGAAGAAAATAGACGAGATAAAGCTCATGAGGGCGAAGAAAAAAGAAGAAACGAAGCTCATGTGTGGGCGATTTCTTGAGCTCTTGGGTTTATGGGACAGGAAACTGACGTTGATGACTTGTGGTAATTTCTCAAATATTGACTTTTCAGTAATGCGCCCCAGAATTAGGGGTGATATTCAGGTTGATTGAGCACAGGAGGAAGTGCTCGTTCGGAGCTTTCCTTGCATGCACGCTCCTTGTTTTTGAGCATAATTAGACTAAGAACGGGAAGTACCTGGAAAGTACCACTATATCTCTACTGTCTCGAGATAACAAATACTGCTATCAGCCAAACATTCACCCAATGTCAAAAGCTTCGTAGCATAACCCTGCATAGACTAGACGCATTTGGTGAAGGCCCAAGGCCGGTGAATTCAAGTAAAATACACGTTATTAAACTGACGCTTGTCAGAGTTAAAGTTAGATAAAATCAATATTTAATGGTATCTTAAAACTCCTATAAATGCCTGCCCGTTTACTCACGCTGCATCCAACCCCTCCAGCCTGACTCTGACCTCTCTAACTAAAGCTTTTGCATCCTCCACCTCTACCCCATCTTGACATAATTCCGTTGCCAATTGCATTGCTCTTTTGTAATCACCCGTTCTCATCGAGTATTTTGCTAACCACATTCTTGCTTTCGATGTCGCAGCCGTAACCCCCGTTCCATTACCACCTTCGCCTGTAGGTGCCAATGGCTGACGTCCTTCATCATCTGATGATGCTGAATCGTTATGAATGTTGATAACCGATGCATCTGCATTATCGTTGCCATCTTCTTGTGCCACACACAATTCCATATACCCTCGCGCTTCTGTTTGATCCTCTAATCTCTCATACATCCCGGCAATTTGGAGTAAGATTTCCGGATCCATAGTGCCTCCTTTTTCTCTGCCACCACTTCCGAATGAGCTACCAACACCTGCATCATAGTAGCTATCTGCTAGAAGTGCGCGTTTCAATGCTTTGATACCTTCCAGATCTCGTCCCATCTTCTGTAAGCAGGACCCTACTGCCATCCACATTTTCCCATCCCATGGACGAAGCCCCGCAGCACGTTTGTAGTACCATAGTGCATATGCATGCATCTCAAGTACTTCATAAGTTTGTCCCAACCCATACCAGGCTCTATAATCCCTCCTATTCACGTCAACTGCTCGACGATAGGATTCAATGGCTGCGTGGGTATTTTTTAGTTCCACATATTCGTGACCCATAAGCGTCCACGCACTAAGACATGAACGGTCTAAAGTTAAGGCACGTCGGAAGTATTGTACAGCCTTTTCGTGGCTTGATAATAATGAGTAGTAATTGCCTATCACAACACATGATTCGGGCCGAAATTTGTCGACACTGGAGCAGAGATGTGCAAGAAACGACAACTTCGGTCGGAGATTCATGACGTAGAGAATATTAGAGTAATGATCAAGTGAGTCCAATCGATGAGGGTGTAGTGCAAGAAGATGACTGAAATGAGTGTCGGCAGTGACAAAATCTTTGGTATGATAGGATAGAAGAGCTAAGCATGTTAGCAGAAAAGGGCTGGTTGGAAATATGGAAAGCAGCTGTTCTAGGGAGTTGGACAATTGAGGCGTCGATTGGTATAATTCTAGAGAAGTATGAAGGTGAAATATGAAGGAGAGGATATTTTGAGGCAGGTGTGGCGATATTTGATTTAACTGCCAAAAAAGTCAATAATTGGGCATAAATTCTACGAGGGTTCCTCACATCCTCAACTCTTGAAATTAGAGAAGTCATCTCCAGCCAACATCCCCAATTCATGGGGAAAAGCTCAACGCTCCGAACAAGCCAGCGCATTGCCTCATCTTCGTTCTTATCCTTGGCCAAAACCATTCCATACCTACATCTCATTAGCAGAAAACCACAAGCAGAATTAATTTGACTGACAGATATTCGAGCCATCCTTGACTACCCACAAATTCCCCAGTATCTGTTCTTCTCTCCTGAAACCAAGTCTCTAATATTCGAATGATCGTGACCAATTGCTTGTTCACTGTATTCCCCCCATCATGAGGGCCCATTACCATTTCACTATCTTCGTCTTTCTTCTTCTCGCCCGACATGAACTTTGCATACAGAGCTAGGAACAAGCTCTTCTGGCTCAATTTTGGGAGCCCTGATATGGCTCCTGTGCTCACTCGACTCGATGATGCCTTTTCCTTTCCCTTTGACCTCGTTTTTGCGCCATTCTGACTGCCTCTCCCAGTTGTTGTTGATAAAATTCCAGAGAGTAATCTGTCCGGCAGAAACACAGCTGCACATCGGTCAAACTCCCGACAATCAAAGAAGGATTTCGCCAATAGATACTTGTTGATTTCTCTCGTCTCGAGTAGTGCTTCTTCAGGATCGAGGTTGCCAGTAACGACGATTGGGGGAAGTCCTTCCGCGGGTATTTCCGTCATCTGCGAATCCTCGGGCTCTATTGCATCTTCATCCGTCGGTATAGATGTCAAGAGTTCTGCCGCCCTAAAGACAATTAGTCAATGAATGTAGCCAATACTTCTGCTGTGAGTTTATACCATTTTGCAGATTGATATAAGCATCTTTCCGAACATTTCACAACTGCTTCCTGCAGTGATCCTCGTAACTGTGCCGTTTCACGCTCAGTAAGTGCCATGTTGTAATATTTCTACCTCGACTCTTCGATAATATTGGCTTCGGAATAGCTCATGGAATGCAATGTGATCTGCAGATTGGTAAGGTTGGGTATGTATTAACTTTGCTTTTAGTTTATGGTACGGCCCGGTCCTTTGGTGTTGTGTTAATTTTGACACCGCGTCGAACGAGACGATCGTATATTCTCGTCGCAAATTTTCCGTATTATATAACTCGAATTCACTGATATATCATACAGACATTCTATCAAAGAAGTGTCATAAAATTAAGATTTAAACGTACCATGATCCCAAAAAGTGCCATCATGATCAAGTATAGCAATGTATCTCATGGAAAGCGCGATTTGTGTTTCCGCGTTCTGCCCACCCCGCACCTTCACCGCTCTAATTTCCCCATTGTTTATAATATTATCTAGTAGGTTAGGCTTCTTCTCTGCTCTATACTCTTGTACACTCTCTACCCTCTCTACACTCTCTACCCTTCTCAACATACTTCCAATCAAAACTTACCAACGCAATCACAATGGCAAAGTCTACTACTCTCAAGGAATTCGAATCCGTCTTCCCAAAATTGGTCGAGGACTTACTTGCCCATGCCCAAAAGTACAACCTCCCTCAACAAGGTCAAGACTGGCTCAAGGCTGTGAGTATTTTCACACCAAAACATTGAAATTACATACATTGATTCTCCTCATGTAGTCTTTATATGCCAACACAATTGGCGGAAAATGTAATCGGGGAATGTCTGTTCCTGACTCAGTATCTCTCCTCCTCGAAGCTCCCTTATCCGAAGAACAATATTTCGAATCTGCCACGTTGGGATGGATGACCGAACTTCTCCAAGCTTTCTTCCTTGTATCAGACGACATCATGGATAGCAGCATTACTCGCCGCGGTCAACCTTGTTGGTATAAGCAACCAAATGTCGGCATGATCGCTATCAACGATGCCTTCCTCCTCGAAGCTGCGATTTACTCTTTATTGAAGAAATACTTCCGCTCTCACCCTTCTTACATTGATCTCATCGAACTTTTCCAAGAAGTCACATATCAGACAGAGCTTGGTCAATTGTGCGACTTGTTGACCGCACCAGAGGACAAGGTCGATTTGGACAACTTCTCCATGACGAAGTATGATTTTATTGTCACGTACAAGACTGCCTATTATTCCTTCTACCTCCCTGTCGCCCTTGCTCTTCACTATCAAAAGATTGCTACCCCAAAGAATCTTAAGCAAGCCGAAGATATCTTGATTCCACTTGGCCAATACTTCCAAATTCAAGATGATTATCTTGACAACTTTGGTCTACCAGAGCACATAGGAAAGATCGGTACTGATATCATGGATAACAAGTGCTCTTGGCTCGTCAACAAAGCATTGGCCATTGCAACACCAGAGCAGCGTAAGGTCCTTGAGGAGAACTACGGTCACAAAGATAAGACAAAGGAAGCAGCAGTGAAAAAGCTGTTTGATGAGTTAAAGTTGGAGAAGATCTACCAGGATTATGAAGAGGAGAGAGTTGGGGAAATCAAGAAAATGATCTCGCAGGTTGACGAGTCAGAGGGCTTGAAGAAGACTGTATTTGAAAGCTTCTTGAGCAAGATTTACAAGAGAAGCAAGTAAACCGACGGGATTATTGATTGCAACGCGTACTTCTTTACACTAATGAGCAGCGAACTATCATCTAAAAGTCGTTGAAATTTAGAGAACAGAGTTCTGATATACCCCCAGATGAAGCCTTGTGCTTCTTCTTGCAGCAACGGGTAATTGTTTAATAGGCATTGTCGGTTTACTCTTTGCCATTATGTCATTCATCATATTTCATGAATTGTATGGTCTTACTTACCAAGTCCTTCCACTATGTATGTTCCCAAAGTAGGTAATGATTGTGGCTAGAGACACATGTGCTAGCGAATCTCCTGTACTACTGTTTCGTTCACTGGATTGCGTTCCTATTATTTCACGCAAGAAGCGTATCTGCATTGGTACGATGTTCAACCATGCCCGAACAATTTCTAGCTTTCATCCCTTGATTCATTCCAGTCATCAATCTGACAGTTTCTTCCTCCTCCACGTTCTCATTAGTAACGAAGCTACTGTCATCCTGCTCCTCATCTTCATCAGCAATTCTCCTTCCTTCCTCTAAATTTTCCAACTCCCTCCCTTCATCCTCCACAATCCCACCACACAACCCTCTCTGGCAATGTTCCACACACCAAACAAGCCCCTGATAACCTCCCATCACTATCGCCATCGGCAAAGAAATAGCTGCAACTATAAGACTGACCAAAAGCATGTAGACACATGATGGATCAATAGGCAACTTCTTTTTCGTACCGGCTCCCCACAAATCCCGAAACAAAATTGCCCAACATAAGAAGGATGAAGTAGCAGCAATATACAAGGGAGAAAAAAGCATCCACCAAAAGATAATATTTCCGTGTGAAACCTTTTTCTTGTCGCTAACGTCATCACAGTAGATTAAATATTGGATGGTGAGTGCTAGGAAGAATAGGTCGAGGAGTAGTAGGGAAAATATTAAGGTTCCTTTCACAAATTGCTCGGCGGGGGTTTTGGCGGTTTTCGTGGGTGTGGGTGTAGGAGTAGGCGCGGGAGCTGAGGCTGAAACTGAAGCTGACGCTTGAGGTTGTGTTGTAGATGAATTCGCTGTATTCGAGGTTGATGGCTCGTATGGTGGTGGTAAATCTAGAACTTCACCCTCACTCTCATCCCCCTTCAGATGTCGTTCGTTGGATATCCTCGCATCCGCAACAACGCTACCCTCTCGTACCTCCTTTCCCACCCCAGATGTCCCCTCCAGCACACCTTCAGAACCAGATGTAACAACCGTCTCAGCAGCTTCCGTCTTTGCAGATTCAAACCACCTCACCCACCGAAACCTATCCCTCCTCTCTTCACGCGCCAAAGCCTGCAGTGAAATATTCAAAATTATCGCACAAGGGATTGTACCGATAAACACGAGGATGGTCCAGGAATTCTCGGTGGATAGGAATAGTGCGTGGCGTTTGCATTGGAATAGTGAGTCGTCTTTTTGGATGGCTTCTTGCATTGTTTTTATGAGGTCTGAGGGGACGGGGATTGAGGGTATGGAGAAGGAAGGAGGTGTCATTATGTATTGTATTGTATTGTACGGTAGGTGTGCTAGGTTGATAAACTGGAAGAACTCTTTTGCACGTTCGACTAGGCAGATCGTGATGTGTAGAAGTGAGAAGGAAGTAAGGAGTGATATTGATCATGCACAGCCTAGGTCAGCGACTTGTGATTGGTGAGATTTGAACATTGTCATCGAGTATGCGACTTTTATTGGTGGTGTTTTTGCAGGTTGCGAGTAGCGAGGCTGATTTTGGCTGGGCACAATGGAAATAGGCAGAATTGCAGAAAAGAACAAATACAGAGTACAGGGGGTAGTATTGTAAAATGTATTTAGAGGGGTATATTTCAAAAATCAAAACTAAAATCCAATCTTGAACTACTGCCATTAGGTTCCTCTTTCTGGTAGATTATGCAGAATTCCCATCGTGACCCAATGCTACCAATGCTATTCTTTTGATTGCGTCTTCCATCCAGCAACTCGCCCTCTAAGATATTCAAGCAAAATGAATACCACGTTTGCATACTTCAATGCATGTCTTTCCTATCAAAAGTTCCTCCTCACGTAAGTATAACCTCGACATCATCAGGATCTGTAGGCTTTCCATCCGAAGGCACTAGTTTGATAGAGCTTCTCTTACCACGACTCATGAAGATTACCTTCTTCATTCCAGCCATATTTGGCTCACCTGCTTTTACCAAAGGCGATGAAGGTCGCTGATGTACCGCCGGTGGAGGTGTTATAATAGTATCATTTGGTTCGGGATTTGCTGGTAATGAGTCTGCAGATACAATCTCCTGTAATGGTGATGCCCTAATCACACTGGCGCCAAAGGTAGTTTCTCCTGTACTAGCTGAGATAGAGGGTCGAGTAAGTGGTGATATGGGAGACATCAGGTGAGAAGTTGGTTCTGGAGTCAGACTTTGGTTTCGTGGGCCAAATAATGATGATAGGCGAGAGGAGGTACTACCGGCTCGTTTAGATGTTGCAAGCGAAGATACATCAGTGTCGGTCCAATCATCATCGCCAGTGCCCTCTGAAATAGAGATTCTAGTTCTCTTGAGAGATGGTTCTTGTTCTCGTCTTTTGCGATGCCTTCGGATTTCTTGTTGGCGAATAGATTCTCTGCCCGGACCTTTCGTCCTGGCTCTTTGGTGAATGCTACTTTTTTTCTTGTCAAATATTGGCGAGGGGTTTGTCAATCGGTAAGGGTTCGGCTCTTCGATTCTTTTTCCCTTCCTTTTCTCTCCTTTTTCTGACTCCTGGTTTTGGGAATGATCACTAGACTCCTCCTGATCCTCCTCATCTCCCGCATCATTATCTTCATCTTCATTATCCTCTTTCCCTAGAAGACCAATCTTGTCATCTTCCGTCACATTTTTTGCCTTCGATTTAGACCTGATTTTGCCCTCTAAACCTTTCTTCGAAACGTCTCTGGTCCTTTTTTTACTCCTCATTTTCTTCAGCTTCATGTGCTTCGTCTTTTTTCTGTCTTCATCTTCATCGACTTCATTCTCTGAGACTTCATCCACGTCCTCATCCTCATCCTCATCTATATCTTTCTTTATCCTCCCAAGCTGTCTCTTGCGCGATTTTTGATTCCGGCGGGGTCTGACAGATCTTGACATCCCCCGGCGATCGTCCTCAGAATCACTGTCACTTTCATCATCAACCTCTATATCATCATCACTGTTCTCAACCTCACTGTCTTCACTATCAGATTCATCGTCGCCATATTCGCCGAAATCTTTTCGTTTCCTTCTACTTGTTTTGGGTTTCCTGCGGGGTTTCGAGGCACTAATCACGCGTGATCTGCCAGCACTTCTAGCAGCTCTCTGACGGGTTCTATATCGGCTTTTATTGCGACTTTCCCATTCTTCAATTCGTCTGGGACGGATGTCTCTATCCAAGCCATATCTCTCACCCCTAGACCTGCCTTTATTTCCTGTCTTTAAGTTTCTGTTTATTTCGTAATCTTCTTCAAGTAGTGCTAATACGGGGTTGGTATGGTAAGTATTATCTGAAAAGAAAGTTAGAATCAGGACTACTAACTCTCATCAAAAGACCAAGAAAAGCCTTACATGGACGAGATAGTTGCTCTTTTTGTTTCCTACTGCTGCAACAATTCCCCATACTTAATTTTCTTCATCATGACAATGCAATTGACTTTCCATCCTCTTCCCGTAGAATACGAGTTCGAGGATGTGTGAAGATTAAAAGATTATTGACCAACATCTTGGGTGAGGTCGACATAATTTACCCAGCCTCAACCATAGATCCTGAGTATGTCGGAGGACCAAGCATGAAGGTCACATTTTAACTTGACACACGCGAGGACTGGTCTTTGACCAAGATAACTGTTTAACGCGCGGTTGGGAAGGATATTTTTGAACATACTGATGGTCGCAGGTCAGGTGTTGTCCGTCAAACGTTGATATATGCTGATTGGTCAGCGTAACACTTGATCCGAAGCTAACCTAATTTGAGGAAACCAACCAACCTCACCAGGTTCTGCTCAATCTCTCTCTATCTCTCTCACTTATAAGGTTACCAAAGTTACCAACGTCATCATAAGTCCATTACCGGGGACGAAAAATTACATTGTAATTAGTAAATCGAAAGGATCTCTGCCTCTCTTGTCACTGTGACTTATTGAATGACCTCTTTTTGTGCATACTTTTGTTTTCGGAGGATTTAGAAGAGCGTGACGCTAATCTATTTATATCTTTTTTTTTATAAAGGAAATCTTTTTTTGAGTATTCCTATTAGCTTTTAATCTTCAATCTTCAATCTCTAAGCTTACGGATTTATCTTCTACGCATACATCATTCCATGCCTACCATCTAATTTCAACCCCTATCCCCTCTATCCCTCCCTCCTTCAAAATCCATACCCATACCATCTCATAATCTCCGATCACCTATTCATAACTCTACCCATCACACTATCACCATCACCATCACCCCACAATCCCATCCTACCCCCACCCCCATC
>NGKJ01000009.1:333567-345123 GCA_002162495.1 Myriosclerotinia curreyana
TAATAAAAATAATAAAAATAATAAAAATAAAAATAAAAATAAAAATAAAAATAAAAATAATAAAAATATTATTAATAATATTAATAATAATAAAAATAAAAATAATAAAAATAAAAATAATAAAAATAATAAAAATAATAATAATAAAAATAATAAAAATAATAAAAATAATAAAAATAATAAAAATAATAAAAATAATAAAAATAATAAAAATAATAAAAATAAAAATAAAAATAAAAATAAAAATAAAAATAAAAATAATAAAAATAATAAAAATAATATTAATAATAATAATATTATTAATAATATTTTTTTAATTATAATTCACTTTTATATACAATTTACTTTTGTATACAGTTTTGCACTCTTACATAGTTTTGCATTCCTACACAGTTTTGCACTTCCTACACAGTTTTTTTTGCGTACATCGTATAAACACAATATCAATTGCGTCATTATATAAACGTCCTTATACTATCCAAATTATTGTGTTTTCAAACCAGCGATCCCCACTAAGGTACTCAAGGTAGTTGGTACTACCAACTTTAACATTCAGCAACCCTAATACCGTGAAACTTTTTGAGAAATATATATTAAATCAATTATATATTATACAATATTAAATTTTATATAAAATTATAGTTTTTGATTACTTTATAAATACTATATAAAAATTTAATTAAATATTATTAATTTATAGTTGTTGTAGTAAAGTTAAATGTTTTTGATTTTGATAAAATACTAGTAAAAATGAGTATAACTATTTTAAATATTATTATTTTATGGAATCTAAACAGTTAAGGTATTATTAATGGGGTATATACTATATTGCTGATTTAACAATTTAAATCTAAAGCAATAACAAGATTCAATTTATTATTAACTTTACATTTTTATATATATTAGAGATACTATATAGATTAAATTTAGTATTTATATTAAAGTATTTTTAATAATCATTTTTATCCTTTTAATTTTATAAAATCTTATATAGTTGATTTAATATATATTTCTCAAAAAGTTTTACGATGTTAAGGTCGCTGAATATTAGGGTTAGTGTCATTGATTATCTTTAGATAGTCAGCAGAATTTATCTATTAGCCGGCGAGTATAAGAATCCTTAAAATATTTCTAAAATAAAAATAACAAGTTTTTATAATTTAATTAATATTATTTCGAAGATAATAAAACTATATAATTTAAAAAGATTAAAATATCGATTTTAAATACCTAAATTTTTTAATCAAATTATTTTAAAAATAAAAATATTCTTTAAATTTAAAAGAATATTATAACTTAACAACTTTATTAAACTATTTATAAGTTACCACCCATCTATCTATCTACCTGACAACTTCCACCTCCGCTTCAGCAAAAGCCAATCTGGTAAATGAATGAATGAATGAATGAATGTGAGATATTGGTAGATCCCAGGTCCCAGATCTTATATCCCAGGTCCTAGGTCCCAAGTCCTGGTTTTTAATCCTAAAGCTATAAGCGATAGATTCTAGAGCTATCAGAAATAGAGCCATCAGAAATAAAGCTATCAGAAATAGATCCAATAAGATCCAATAAGATCCAATAAGATCCAATAAGATCCAATAAGATCCAATAAGGTTTGGTTGATACTAATACTGATAACCTACTGGTTAATACTAATAGCAATACTAATACTGCTAACCTACCTACCTACCGACCTACCTACCTACCGACCTACCTACCTACCGACCTACCTACCTACCGACCTACCGACCTACCTACCTACCTATTTATACACAACAACAACACCAACAACCACAACACAAGATGCGAAATAGAGAAGAGCTTAACCCTTTCAGTTTACCAGTAGGAAGTATGTAGTATGTAGTAGGCATTCGGCATTCGGCATTAAGCATTAAGCATCAATCATTCAATAGCATATACATAAAATCCGAGATTGATTCTACACGAGGAAGAAGATGTGTAGATATAAAGATGGAAAGGAAAGGAAAGGAAAAGTAAAAAAAAAGCGTATCCGATATGCCCAATTATCGCCGAGGATTTCCTCTGTGCTGGAAGAGCTTCCGATTTCGATATTGTACATGGTGCAAAGAAAGTCATTTACGTAAATATTTCCTACATTTGTCCTTCACTCCCTTCCGTCTCTCCCTCGACTGCTCTTGCGCGCTTGTCTTTCTGTACTATGGACCTCTACATTCGATATCATGCTCGCCGTGCTAAAAACTTTCTTCCCTTATTGCTTGCTTGCTTGCTTGCTAATTTCCTTCACCCACCTCACATCTTCATATAAGAACCCCCATTCGCAGCACCCCCAAACCTCGACTGCTGAGGCTTAATCTCAAACTCGGCACTTTGCGGACTCATCTCCCCATCATGCAGAACCATATTCGGACTCCGGGGACCATGCTGACCCGCCTGCACCATCGGACCACCCGCGGCCATCGCGCTCGCGCTCCCGTTGGGTCCCATGTACTCGGTCGCATGATCATCGTACGCGTGGTTGTCAAAACCTCCGAGGCCCTGGTTGTGAAGGTCCACGTGGGGGCTGAAGGACTCTTCTTGTTGCTTCTCGAGCAACTGGTTGTAGGCTTCGCGTTCTTGGCGTCCAGTGCGGCGTTGACGGAGGAAGGTGAACAGAAAGGCTGAGACGACGGCGGCAATTGCCGCGCCGCCTCCGCAGTAGACGGCGAGTTTGGTGGTTTTGGGAAGGTTGTCCCATTTTTCACCCAGGGAGAGGGTAGGGGTTTCGTTTTTGGTGATGGTATTTGCGACGGTGGAGTTACCGCTGGGTGTATTTCATTAGTGCGTTTTCTTTAATATCACAGAGAAGATGAACCTACCTGATTACTTTAATGGATTGCCAATCTCCACTCTTATCACCCCATTCATATGCCGATCCAGTGCTGTAATCCTTAATAGTTGCACTCTTCACATACATAGTAAATGGAACTTTGGTGAAATCGGTTTCTCCTCCAGCCCATTCAATCGTTCCCGGACTATTACCCTTTGGATCACCACCGGACCAAATTCCCAATCGAACCGTCATTGGAGTTTGTGGAAAGTTCTTGCCATTGAGCGCATCTTCATATTTGAGTGTTCGAACAAGATTATCGTCCATCCACCATTCAATTCTCTCCGAAGTCCAGTCAACAGTATAGTTGTAAAAGTTTGCTGTTGGATCCCCAGGAGTTGGGTACCAGATAGCTCGATCGTAGGCGGTAGTATTTCCCTTTCCGAAATAATTGGTCTCGGCGTGAGTATTATTACCTCCAATCCATTCCCAATCCACTTCATCCAGATCGTCACTTTCCAACACAATACTTGAAACGATTCCTACACCAGTTGCAGCCTTCATAATCACGGAGACTTGACCGAAAAAGATGTAGAACTTGGATTGGATGGTAGGTGATTGACCTTGTTGAGCGATGGTAAATTCTGCTCCATTGTCGCCATATGTAAGAGATCCAGCGGTGATATTGTAGTAATCGGTGACTGTAGATGAAGTATTGAAAACGAAGGTATGGTTTGTACCCAAAGCTGGATCACTGGGACATGTTTCGTTGAGAGGATTGCAGGTGGTCCAAGTTTGAGCTTCAACAAGGAATGGTGAGAGGATAGTTGCTCCTGCTAGGAGAAGCAGGGATTTGAATTGCATTGTTTGATTGTTTGATCCTTTGTTCTTCTCTCTGTATTGAATTGTATGGTTGGTTGGTTGCTTTTTTTTTTTGGTTAAATGAAGGTTGATTGATTGTACTTTGTAAGGAAGGGTAAGGGTGACAATTTAATCAGATCGAATTGATATTGCGAATCAACTTTGAGTGACGCGACTTTTAAGGAGTGACTTTTTTTTCCTGCCTTCAAAGGCGGATGTGAATATTTCAAAGAAAGTAAAGTGCCAAAACTGCACAAAAAAAAGTAAATGGAAAAATGAGGGTGAGGTTGAGGTTGAGGTTGAGGTTGAGGTTGAGAGTGTGAGGGTGATGATGTTCAAAATGTCAAAGCAAGATTGAGATTGAGATTGAGATGAGAAAGTAAGAAGGAATGACATTAAAAAAAGTGGAGATTGAATAAAAACGGGTTAGTTTGAAGTCCTCTATGGAGTACAAGTACAGGTAGGTACTTATTAGTATTTTTATTAGTTGGATGAAAATAGAAAGAATGAGGGGGGTTTGATAGTGGTTCATTATTCAATATATTATTTAATGTAAAACCAATCAACTTAATTCAAAGGAATATATATATATATAGGTATATATACGTAGGTAAGTAGTATATGGTTATTATACCTACCTACCTACCTAGTTATAGATAGATACTTTAATCTATTTTACTTTATTTTACTCTACTTTTACAAAGTACCTTCATTGTAATCCGTATTATTTGTACTCGTATATCATGAATCTATGAATCTATGAATCTGTAGTAGAGTTGAAGGGGTGATCATGAACGATGGATTAGAATTTTGGATCAGAAGATCATACAGTAAGTTTATTACAGTAGTAGAAAATTTAAATTTTGACTTTCCTACTTTGATTAGATTAGGTTTCAGATTTATTAAGGGTTTAAGGGGGAAAATCCACTAGGAAAGTATTGGTATTCGGTTATAAGATAACCAATCCAGGGGTAATAGAATATATATTTATAGGTATATATAATCGAGTATATATATATATATATATAAATGGAAATCTTGAAGATGATTAAGTGTAATTCGCTGTAATCTTGATTCTCATCAGAAAAGAGGAAAGCTTGTCAAGAATCCCAAAATAGATGTTGGAAATAATGTGATAATGATAATTATCTTATCCTTTTGCAGCTTATCCCCTTTCATCACCAACCAACCCCCTTATCGTCTGTACCTGCATCTGTACCTGCATGACGCTATGACAAGTTGTATGGGTAACTCTGAACCCACACTACAACCCCTTACTCCGTATATTTTCCAGATGCAAAATGTCCATCTTGAAACTTCAAAGTAACGAAGTTGTAACGACCAACATTCATATCAAGATAAGGTACCTAAGGAAAGTAAAGATTTGAGGTGAAGATTTGAAGATTTGAGGTGAAGATAAAGATACCGAGAGTTCCCATGAATTCTGCGATTCAATCCCCCTTACATCTCCGAGACCCATCACGGTGGGGTGTTGGTGGAATATTGTCTCTCAGAGAATTGAAATATTGAGTGCATCTTCCAAAGAACAAGTAAATGAAGAAGATTGAATAGCAGATCCAGATTCATCATGATAAAGTCTGTTCGAGTTTTAAATGATACAAACGCGTGGTCTGGATGCTACGTTGGGTTCGGTGCTTGTTTGGTATGAATTGTTTCCTACGTAAGGGTAATCAATTGTGTCAAAGGAGATATCATCTTCTGCCATTCATATAAGCCCTTGTATCCAAAAACCTTCGCATTTCTTCGACTGGACAATCGGTCTATGCTGTTATCCTGGACTGTCATTGTGTTTTTGGTGGTGATTGATTGCACTGTGAGAGGAATGCAAAGCCGAAAGGTAAAATCCGAATTTCTTTCCCCTCCCCTCCCCCTCCCCTCATGTTCTCGGTTCGGCAGATACTAGGCCATACCGAAAGATTTAATAGTATACTCCGTATGGCCGAGAAGTGCTAGAAAGTGTTGATCTGTTGCTCCTTGCTCTGCTGCTTCGTTGCTTCTAGATTTCCAATTGTGGGGGGGATCTTACGCCAAGAAATCCCTCGGCCTTCATTTCCATTTCCATTTCCATTTACATTTCCATTTTCTTCTTCTTCTTCGCTTCCTCATCATTCATGAATCATAATCATTATTCAATAGAGACATTTGCAAGCACGGCACTTCAACATCATCGCCGAATCAATAAACGAATTTAACATCTGGGCAAAGATATTCAAGGGATAATAGTCGGTTCTCCATAGATCGACCATCTAGGAATGAGAATTAGACGGTCCAAGATGCACTATGGCTTCATGGCTTCATAGCTTCATTATAATACTAATGCCATCTATTCTTTCTTAGAACAAACCATCTACTACATCTAATCTTACTACTAACGTGTCAAAACATCAAAAGTAATCATTTCGTCTCAAATTTATTATACATTTATACATTTTATATATTCGTGGTAGTTAAGTTGACTAGTATCCACCTTATGCCCTATCAAAATCAAAAAAAAAATGTTCTAAAAGTTTAGACAACGGGGAAAGGACTGTTCTAAGTGAACACTCTTTTGATCAATCGTATTGTGAGATTAATTTTTATATTAAGAACATCAAAGACCATAAAGAGCTAGATCTAATAAAGCTTGATGCCCTGGATATAATCAGCATTATCATACTCCTTTTCCATATAATAGCATTATATTATCCACCAAGCTAGCCCTACGCTTTATTCTTCCTTCCAAATATACCATTAAGTAACCCAAAGCTCTTCATTCTTGCAATCAACCTAAGTTTCCTGAGAAGTTACCTCTCCGTCGCGAGTGTACTACCAGCTTGTCGCAACTTGGAAGCTAAATGAGTGCTCCTGGACGAAATGCTTCATCAAGTGGTGGTTTGTGATTTCTAACCGATTGGAAATCTCGGCAGAGAGGTTTAGCGGTGGTGATTTTGTCTTTTGAATCGTGAGCTCGTTGAGATACTGTGCTCCGGATTGAAGCTCAAGATGTGGGGACTATTGCAGTTACCAATTTCCCTCATCTTTATACTATCATCGGCTTGAATCTTCGTCCTAAGATCTCTTGAAAAATAAGCATATGCGACGAACTGATGGGTATTCCCCACAGTACGCTAACGCCTCCCGGAAACCCTGTGCCTTGAGGGTCTATCAAATTTACTTCCTCATTATCGGGTTTGAAGACATAAAGTCAAGATGTTTTCCGCTTATCACAACTCAATTCATCATCATCATCCATACTCTCTTTCACTTATCCATTTATTCGTTCATCTAAATTCTCATTTGCCTTTTCATCATCCATCATCCAACATCTTAACACACAAATCCCAAAATGAAGACTTCAACTCAACAACTCTTGTCCCTTCTCCTCCTCCCTCTCTCCACTTTGGCCGCTCCAACAGGTTCCATTGAAGCCAGAGCATGCACATCTGTAACTGTTATCTTTGCTCGTGGAACAACCGAGACCGGAACTCTGGGTACTGTAGTCGGACCACCTCTTCTCGCTGCTCTTCAATCAAGTCTTGGTTCAAGTGCCGTCACTATGATCGGCGTCAATTATGCAGCCAACGTAACAGGCTTTGTAGTCGGTGGAGATCCTACTGGAAGTCAGACCATGTATGCTTCCCTTTTTCCCTCTTCATCTCAGTTCAACCCGATAATTTCCTCTCACAAGCTCTTTTATTGACACAACATCACCACAGGGCCAACATGGTCACCTCAGCCCTATCCAGCTGCCCAGACACCAAGCTCGTCATGTCCGGTTACTCCCAAGGAGGTCAACTCGTCCACAACGCAGCCAAACTTCTTCCCGCCTCCACCATGGCTCAAGTCAGCTCTGCCGTTATCTTCGGCGATCCAGGTTCGTGCCAAATGACCTTTTCAATACTATATGGTCTTGCCATAAATCCTCAAGCTAACACAACTCTCACCAGACAATGGAGAAGCAGTCCAAGGTCTCGCGGCCGATAGAACGGATATCATTTGCCACGTCGGAGATAATATCTGTCAGCATGGCGATTTGATCTTGATGCCCCATTTGACTTATGGAGTGGATGCGCCATCGGCAGCGGCTTTTATTCGAAAAGCTGCGGGTTTGTAAAGAGGAGGATGGCGATGATGATGTGTAGTGTAGTGTAGTGTACATTAGAAGGAAATTGTTTTTTCTATAATAATGATGGTGTTTTGATGCCTATGGTAAAGTTATTTAATCTCCAAGCTCAGAGCTTTACTTTTTAGTTTCTTTCTTGTACAATTATTTTCTCTTCTCGTGTGCGGCCTTTCCTTTCTGTCTTATCTATCAGTTATCAACCCCTATCTCACCGGCTTCAAGTGTCAAGATGATCGCAGCTATATCAAGTTGGTGGATGTTCATCAGGGTTTATTGGATATTAATGTATCCACATGCATCTTACACATACACTAATACCAAAGACCAAAGACCAAAGATCAATGAAATTTGGATTGTATCTGATCTGATCTGATCCAAGGATTTTTCACAAACAACTACCTGTGATTTTGCGCATTTCTTAAAGTGGGTATGAGAGAAGATATATTTCAAGCACCATAATCACATCATACGCTCATAATAATTGAGTAATTATGACTTACGTATTCTCCCAAATATACCATCCTAATCCATTATCTCAACCCCTCCTCCCCCCAAATCAAATAATCCCAAATATAAAATCATCGTCTGTGGCACCAAACCCAGTCAAGTCCATCAAAATTTTTGCCATCTTGAAAAAATTCCTTAAAAGTTATAGTCGTGTCATTACACCATATAGAGTTTTTAGGATTATATGAGTTGTAATCTTATCCTGTATGAAAATTAAAATAAATAATATTGTTATATATATGATTTTGTAGTTTAACATATAAATGTGATCGTATTTAATAGGTATAATATTAGAGAGATAGATATGTAAAAAAGGTATAGGATGCTGTATATAGTATTTATTACGAAGTACTCTTATATATTTGCCTTTCCGATCCATCTCGCGAAAATCTACATAATTAGTCAGTTAACCAATTGTGAATATAAATTTACACAACATAGGTATTGAACCATCCAAGGGTATCAGATCCAAGTCCCTTAAGCACTTAAATTACATACTCACCAGCCAATGTTCAGTGTAGAAGCTACATTATCAGCCGGAGTATGGTAAATAGCCATGATCATTTTAGCTTTTAGATGAGCTTATAGTATAGAAGGAAACAGGTATACCTCAAAGAATCAGGCGAGAATACTTTTACCTTGACATACCGAGGATCAATAATAATGGATGCCCATCCATAACTATATTAAGAGATCGATGTATAGCAAGGAATGTGTGTGATATAAAGCGCGCAAAACGTGCTAGTTCTTATTCAATATGGAATGATTTCTCAGTCACCAGAAGTCTAATGAAGAATCACATAACACATGCGAGAGGATAAATATACTCCATACAGAGCCGACTCGAGAGAACTAAAATCCTCATTTATCACCTATGTATGCGGATTTTATAGATACATTTAAGATTGCCATATCTCCAGGATTTTAAATAGATGATACTCTTGAAAACCATACTATTTGCGTTTGAGTAAGGATTTCATGGTCTAAACATTGAGAAGTGCATTTTGTGAATATTGGCATGATAGTGGAACTACAAAGTGAATCGACTCCTTCCCCTAATATAGTCAGGCATCTTTGATAATTCCTTATAATCATGATATCACTCTTCACCACATCCATCCCACTTTAAAATTCGATTCGAATCACCTGTAGGAGTGGTCTTTAAGAGGTGACTGGACTTGTGCGATGAAGACGGCCAGACTAGAAAGATTAGTTGGCTCGTTGAGGAATATCTAACTCATCATCATATTATCACCGGAATTCGAACAAAACGCCAAACATTTCCTCTAGGAGAATGCAATGAAGATTCTCGGATCAATGAGCATTCATTGACGTCAAATTTTAGCTTCGTGACTTATACAACAGCCACTCGAGGTTTTGGGCCGAAAATCTAAAGGCTTGTTCGAAGATATGCGATTTTTGGTTTTAGGAGACAAGACAAGAGGGAGAACGGAAACGTGTTTCCGAAGAAGAAGAAGAAGGGAAACCTAGGGTCATTGATCAATCGTTCCTTTCCTGAAGCAAAGGATGATGATTAAATATTTCGGGAGTCTCTCGCTGATGACTGCGTGAATTCCATATTGTCGATGACTCACTAATGATCTCTTATCGAGAGAAATCACAGCTATTGAGACTTTCGATGCCGCTCCTATTAAAATTAAACTATACATATTAAAGCATCTTTCTTCTTATGGGTGTTTCCCTGGAGTCCCCTCCCTCCCCTTTCACATTTTTTCTAGCTCCCTTGTGCATTTCTAGGAAGAGGGGTTGCCTACTAAACGATACCCTCTTCGACAGATACAATATCCATATACTTAAACATGCATAATACAAAATACCATTTGAATCTCAATCCAGCCAAAGCAAAGCAAAGACTACTAGCTATCAATAGTATTCAACAACACCTTCTTTCTCCACGCATTCCCTTCCTATACAGATGAACACGAACCTTTTCACGGGTAGGAAAGAAGGTCCAGACTCCAGCTACTATAATATATCTGAAGAAAGCCATTCACATACCAAATGCAAGACTTGGAGCGCTACTCCCGAGTATTACTGATACTACTCTTACTGTGGTTGACACATTTGCTTATATGAAGGTCTGCAAACATTTAAATCGAATCGACTGATGCAGAGAGTGATTTATCGATGAACTGTTCCTATAAGATCCTTGAGTATTTTCTTGAGTGCGGTACTACTATCTATTCTCAACCCAGGGAGGACGACCTATATGGATTCAATACCGTTCAAATCCCTATTTTAATTTGTCGTTATAACTTAACCTTACCAAGGATAAAATATCATTAAATGACCCATACATAACCTCAATAACAATACTAAAATATTATAAATTAAAACAACCCATCAAATTAGATGAAAAAAAAGAACCTCCTCAAACAATTTGCCACATCCAAAATATACCTAACCTTAATATCTACATTAAACAAGTCTCATTACCACAAGACACAAACAGATCCAAAGGTTATATTACTTTGTACAGAGTGGGCTATGCTATTGAGGTTTCGGAGGAACTGAATGTTTCTTGTTAACGTTGAGATAATATAACATTGAGACTTTATTTCGATCTTTTCTTTGAATGGAAAAGATTTATAGGGGTAAAGTTTAAGAATCAATTGAATTGAATTTCAACCTTATATACTATATATAAGTCATCGAAAACAATCAAAAGAAGTAAGTAAATTCTTACACAAAAGCGCAATCGAGGTTGATTTCCAGTTCAGCTCCGAAGATGTATTGTAGGTAGTGCGCGTACAGAGGTTGGGCGGCTTGGTTGGTACAGTGTATCCACTCGACTTTATAACGTTGTTTCCAACCCCTTTAAATTTCATGAAAATAACTAAATATTAAATTTATAATATTAAATCTACATTAATTTAATCAAATCAAAATTGATTCAAATAATAAAAAATTATTTGTTTTCATAATTAATATAAATTCTTATATTTATATTTTATTTACATTTGTTTTAATTTTAACTTCTGGATACTTGAATACCTAAATCCCTAACTTCCTTAATTATAAATCCCTAAATCCTTAATTATAACTACCTAAATCCCTAAATCCCTAAATCCCTAATTCCCTAACCCTTAAACTCCCCAACCAACAAATAAATCAAAAATTTCCTCATAAACCATAAACCACAAACCCAAATCCTATTCCATTTGATCCATTGATCCATTGATTAATTCATCCATTAATAAACTTCAACCAACAACCCCTTACGACCCTTCCCCTCCTCTCCTCTCCCCTCCCC
>NGKJ01000009.1:345855-364660 GCA_002162495.1 Myriosclerotinia curreyana
AAAAGATTAACCAAGTGTTGAATTTACGAGATAGATGAAAAGAAAGGATTTCAATTAATTAAATAAACCCTGGAATCATCACACTGTTAAAATCATCACACCATTACGCAATCATCATCATTACACAATCACAATCATCATCACAATCAAAACCCCCCCCCCAAAAAGGTATAATCAAAGAATAATAATAAAATATTTCATCTCTCGCCTCCCCTATTTTAAAAAACCACCAAACCACCATCTTATTCATCATCCTACATACCAGGGTATTGAAGAATTTTTAAAGGAAAGAAAAGGAAGAAGAAGTGAAAGAAAGAAAGATAAGATAAGATAAGATAAGATGAAATCTATATAAAAAAGAGTGTTAAGAATCAGATGTATATAAAAGAGAAAAGAAAAACCGGGTTCCCAAAAGGTAAAAAGGGTATTCCCACGCCGATAGCCCAAACCATGCCATCCCATCCCATGCCATCCTTTCCAAAAAGCCAGGTCCGTCCTGTTCCGACCGTGTATCCTTTTATATATCCTCATGAAAAGACAATCATAAAAAATTCGTATGCCACATCGCGGCACGCGTAAGCGGCGCTGACGTACATTGGTTGTTTTGTTTTGTTTTGCTTGGGGTGTTATGTATGTATGAAGTCGATTTCTTACGTGGGAATCGTGTATGTACATCTCAACTCTACTTAACTCCAACTCATCCCATCAACACATGCTCCTCCCCTCTCCCCCTTGCATAACATCAGAGAATGAAAATGCTAAGAGCATCTAAGCAGATGGTCCCTCGGAAACATACTTTCTGCTGAATTTTTGACCCACGGATCGCTTGGAGCCACTGTTGAGGTTACCGAGAAGACAGACGAGAGTGTCGGAATCGGTAGATTGGGTTTCAACATCGTCAGCATGGTTGTATGCGTTGTCGCAAGGGAAGGTTTGGCAACCGGAGACGGGGGTTTCGCTTCCCAAGGGGTAAAGTTGCTTGACACCATTGTTATCATTGGGGTTAACGATGGCGGAGACGTCGAAATAAGTCATGCCTCCCCAGGAATCGAAGGAGACTTCTCCGAGCATGCCCGAAGTGTTGTCTGCGCCTTCCGAGACGGAATACCAGTTACCGATCCAGGCGGTGGGGAAGGTTTGGTCGACGGTAGCGAGTCCAGTGATGGTGAGGGAGCTGATGGGGTCACAGCCCGTGGTGGGTGTGAAGATGATGGTGCGAGTGGTTTCGTCTTGGTTGACGAAGTGTACGGTGCCGGCTGAGACAATGCTTGCAAGTGCTGCGGAAGCGGCGAGGATGGAGGTAATGAATTGCATTTTGAGTGATGTGTTTGTATAAAGTTTAAACTTGTTAAAGGATTGTTTGGGATAAAGTTAAGACTAGGCTTTACTTCAAGTTGGTCGATCGAAACTGGTTGCTTCTTTTGGCAAGGGAAGTTGGTAATCGAATATTTGGAAATGATATTGTCAAAGTCGTCAAGACTTGAAGAATTCTGTGTCGTAGAGACAAGTGTTGTTGTGAGGTTGGCTGTAGAAGCTGTGAAGTGACTGTAGAAGTTGTGAAGTGACTGTAGAAGTTGTGAAGTGACTGTAGAAGTTGTGAAGTGACTGTAAAGTCAAGTGCGATCTCAGATCGAAATGTTGAGTGAATGAAGGAATGAGTGAACTTTCGTTGACGACGTCGTGGTTGAAGAGAGAGAGAGAGAGAAAGAAGGAAGGCAAACTTTGGGGGTACAGTGATTATATATAGACAAACAGCTCGATAAGGCGTTTGAGGGGACACAGCTAGCCAGCGCGGGCATTTTAGATCATCTGTCCAAACGACCCGGCAATTGTGGAGTCATTGCATCCAGAACGTTTTGATTATTCTAAGGCTGCATCCTTAGATGACTAGCTAAGCTCAATCAAGGTTGACTTGACCCATGCAGCCATGCTCCGCCATTTATTACAGGGGATACGCCATCCATCACAAACACATTCGTAAACAAGAGCTAAACCTCATGAGGAAGTTCCGGGCATAATGTTTCGGGGGGAAGACTGGAACAGCCTTGGTAAGATTAAGAGATTAAAGAAATTTTCCTTTTAGGTGGGGATAATGGATTCAAGAGATTGATGCGATTACGCTTTGATTGGATCGCTGATGTTTCGTTCCTGAATATTTAAACTTTAACGGCAGATACCTAATAATAATAATAAGTAATAATAATAATACGTTTACCGATGCGTAAGGCATTCGTAGTAGGAAAAAAGTCTATTCTATTCGACTTGTGCGTGGAGATGAGTTAAACCAATAAACTTCATAATACTTCCTAGATTTGTTCAAATCTGTTACATCAAGATGCAATGAAACTTTCTCATCCAACGAAAAAGAAAAAGGAAGAGAAAGATAAGACATCCTACATCCTAGAGGACTTGAATCATTCATTTGTCAAATTTATCAATAGTGCATTTCTGTTTTGCGTCTTGATTCTTGAAAGTGTTTTTCTGCAGTGATCAGCTAGGATATATATGAATAATGGCTGGCTGATGTGAATCTTAGACTCACTGGTAGACTCAGCACAACAATATTGGAATATTGATTTTGAACTTGGACTTGAACTTGGACCTTAAACTTGAACTTGGACTTGAACTTGGACTTGAACTTGGACTTAAACTTGGACTTAAACTTGGACTTAAACTCGGACTTCTTACCTCACAAGGAAGATATAAGATATAAAATCATACCTAACCAAGGTAACGTTGTGATACACAGCCACCAGCGACCCAGCCATAGATAAATCATGGAAGTTTGTACCAACATCCAACATCCAACATCATCCAACATCCAACAATGAGTATGTAATTATTACCAGATTATCAACCATTAATATTATTAATATTATTAAATCACCTTATCAAATCAAATCAAATCAAATTAAATCAAATTATATAAATTATATAAATCCTACAAAACCCCTCCTTATTATTCAATACCTAATACCACAATAAAACATTAATAAAACAACAACCAGGTCGGGTATCGATGCTTACTTTACTTTACTTTACTTTACTTGCCTGCCCTTGCAGTAGCCTCAGGAACCCGCCAGGAACCAGCCAGGAACCCGAGCAAACTTCAAAGGAAGCGCCAACGCCCCATATGCCCAATTATTGCCCCTGCATCGCATCCAAAGGGCTGAGAAGTTAGCCCTGAAAAAAAAAAGGAGGATGCCCTTATTGCCCCTCTTCTTTTAGTTTAAGTTTTGTGGGAAACTTTAATAAAAAGTTGGGAAATAATGTGTTCGAGTCGTTGATTGCCACGAATTATTGAACTAATGATATTGAACTAATGATATGTGAAGGGGATGTGTGATGATATGTGTGATGATATTTGTGATGATATGTGTGATGATATTTGTATGACCTGCTTATGGTATGTATATCACATATACAATATATACAACATATACAAGTACAATACAATACAACACAACACAAGTACAAATAAATGCAAGTACAATTATAATACATATAATGAAATCTCGATCCTCCAACCATCAAACCATCAAAAGCTTTCCAAATTCCCCACCCATCATTTCTACTTATTCTCCAACAAGCAAGAAACCCGTGCTCACTACGAGTCACTACCTACTCACTCCTCACCACCAAAATTCGCACCAGCGCCCCGGGTGTGAAATTGTAAATGATACCGGTACCGTACCGTACTACTTACAAATTACAATAGGTAAATAAAAAGTGGATCCCGGGAGTCCGACAAAACATACCTCCGTACTGTAGTCTGTAGTACAAACACCTAGGTAGGTAATCTCCGATGTATGTTTTGGAGCCACGGGGTAGGTATGGTATGGTATGGTATCGGGGGAAGAACGGGAAGAACTCCAAAAAAGGATTAGAGTGTTGTATTGTGATTGAACGTTGGTTATCTCTTTTTTTTTTATAAAGCTATTATTGATAGGTATTATTATACCAGTAAAAAAAATCATCGGAATGTAAAACCGAAAATTAACCTAATGGGGATTGGTTATTATACTTTTTTTCATTTTGATGTTGAAGATTTTGATGTTGTTATGAAGTTAGTATTTATTACGTTCACTCCATATTAACCTCGGCTTGAACTTAGTAAGTCAACCTCGCTTATTCATATATTTTATAGAGTAGGTAAGTACTCGAGTATCATTAGTCATAACGAAATAGCTCCAACCCCTTCTTCTGTTGGATCTAGAAGAATCTAGAATTATTAGGGGTGATTGTTATATTGTTATTGTTATTGTTATCCGAGAAGAGATTATTTATCATTATTACTCGGGGGAGATTACCGATATGGATTATGGATTATGGATTATGGATGATTAGGAGGAAGGAAGTTCATCGCTTTTGGGCTGGGAATTATAAGGTTAAGAGTTGGGCGGGGGCAAAATTGTGAGTTGAAGGTAGGTTGAAGGTAGGTTGAAGGTAGGTTGAAGGTAGGTTGAAGGCAATTATTATTATTGAAAGGGTAGTCTGTGGGGAATATCCGGATGTGGAATTGAAATATAGATGGATGCTATTGTAAACTTATAATTGATGATTATATAATAAATATACTTTAGTTATTACAAGTAGATCTGATTTGATATCTCGGTGCAAACTGATCTATCTTTAATATAACTACTGAATTTTTTTAAATATATATCTTCCTATCTATCCATCACCAACCAACTGATATCAAATCTAGATGAAATGATATACAAACGATCTTCTCATTCTCACTCTCACCCAAATGACGTATAAAGCGGATCAGAGTAAAGAAAACTTTGCAAAAGAAAACTTTACAAGGAAAAACGTAAAAAGATGAGGTTTGAGGTTATTATTATTGATAAAATAATAATGATATATAAGATCTCCTTTGAAGAAATACAATCAACAACTATAAAACCCACTACCAATCCAATCCAATCCAATCTATTACACTATGAGTATACTTACATAATCAAATAGCTTAGATTAGCTTAATATAAATTAGTAAGCAATGGCAATATTTTACCATTGCCCTACATACTTAATCTATATTTTTTATATCACCCTTTTTTATATTAAATAATAGCAATATTTATTGGGATATATTAATATTACTAACCCTATATACTAGATTATTAATCTTTTTATATTATATTTATACAATTAAATTATTTTTTTAATTATTTTTAAATTATTAAAAAACACTATAACTATTATATTTAAATATCAAAATAAATTTAAATATATTTAAATAGAGTATTATATATAGCAAATAGTAATAAATAATAATTCTATTATTAATTTAAAAGTTTATTAAGATATATTTTTTTGAAAAATTATTATAAAAGCATTTTTAATTGATTTATTTTTTATTTAATATTTTAAAGTTTAAGATAAATTATTAATCAAATAATAAAATATAATTATTTAGGTTCTTTTTAATTAAAATATAAACAATTAATTTATATTTTTTTTTATATAAGAATCTTTATTAGAAAATATTTATCCTGTATCAAATAATAATTAATAAATATCTGCAATATTTGTTAATTAATATAACAATTATAATCAAGTTATTAAATTTGCTTAGAGTATTATTAATATATTATTAATTTTATAGGCTATAAAACAAAATCAATTATTTATAATATTTAAAATATCTTTGTTAGTATTACCCTTATCGATAAATAACATCTCAGTAGACAAAATGGATACCTTAATAATACTATTTATATTTTTTATTGTTAAATAGTTCTAATAATTATTATAAGTAATTCAAAATTCTGCTTAATAAAACTTTATTAGTGTAGATACTATATACTTTTGTTTTCAAGATTTAGATTATTTTAAACCAAATAACAAAACAGATTTATTTATTGAATTTATAGATAATATATTTATTTACTATAATATTTATTCTTTTACTACTTAAATTAAAGTTAAATCTTTAAATATTATTAAAGAATCATTTGCTATTTATATTATTACCTTTTAATTTAACTAATATTTACAGGGTAAGACTAAGTTTTGATATATTAATAAGATTTCCAATATAATATAAATTGAACTAAAAGCTAATATTGAAAATTAATATATAAAGTTGGAAATATACTTTTATATATTATTAGAAATTATATTTGAAAAACTAAAAAAACTTAAGTATATTATTAAAGATATATAATAATATAAAAACCTTGAAGAATTCGTTTAAAATATTATAATATTTAATTATAATACAAGTATTATCGAATTTAATTATATACAAATACTTATAATTTATTAATATTTAGTTATAAAGCTTTATATTTATATATTTGCTTTTATATTAAAGATAAATTTATTAATTTTTATAAAACAAATTGGACAAAAAAAGGATAATTAGTTCAATATTTATTATTTTAATTACTTTAATAATCGTATATTTGATCAATATGATAATAAATGTTTTTTATTTAATAAATTATGATATTAGAATAATCATAAAAACTCTTACTTTTTATCTTTTCTTAAGGATTTTTTTATTCTATATAAAAAACATAATATTAACAAATTAAAGAATAATATTAAACAAAATGTTACTTTATCTAATAGGAGATTATACTAAAAGCAAGATTCCTATTAGGATTAAAAGTTTGGTTATACTAAAGTATATAATGCTAAAAAGAATAACTTTAAGGAAAATATTAAAGCAAATAATACAATAGAAAATCATAATAATAATATATATAATTAAATGTATTATCAAAATCTAGAAAATGATTACAAAAATTCAAATTATAATTTTAATATTAATAATAAAGAAATAAAAATATAGTATATTTATTTTATATAAATATTTATTTAAGTATTTATAGGATCCAAAATAGTTATCGAAATAAACCTAAAAACTATATATTAAAAAAATACTTAAAAATCTTTATTTGGTAGAGAATTTCAAAAATCAAAGCCTATCTTTTTAAATCTTGATTTTAAATATAATTCTAATATATTAAAATCTTTTTAGGTTATGAAAACAAATAAAGATAAACATTATTGTTATGATTATAATAAAGCATTTTATATAGAAAATAAATTATATATATATTTTAAGAATAAACATAATAAATATAAATCTACAAAACTTTTAGTTTAATTTAAAATTAATAATTTATAAAAAAATATTTTATTTTATATATTACAAATTATTAATAAATTAAATCAAATTATTATAATAAATAATTCTAAAGAATTATTTTTAAATTAATTTAAATTTTAAATTATTCAATTTATAACTAATATTAGTAAATCTCTTTTAAATTATATTTTTAAAAATTAAAGATATATTGAAATTAGGGTTTTATTAAATAATTTTTAAAACAAAATATATTTAATTTACCTTAATATAGATTATAATATAAATCTAATCAATCAATTTTATTTATTTAAAATATATTTTATTATTTAAATTTATATTATAAATAAAATTATAAATATTTATAATTTAGATTTATAAAAATATAATATTAATTAATTTGTTAATTTGGACTTTTATTTGCCAGCTATAAACAATATTATTATATATTTTTACTATAAAATCCATATTATAAATAAATTAAATATTAAGATTTTATTAAATAATAATATTACTATTTTAAAAAGATAAATTATTAATTTTAATAATTAGTTTTTAATTTTATTTTAATATATAAATTTATAAATTAAAATTATAATATAATTTAAGAATATTAAACAAAAAATCCTAATTTATATTAAAAATAAGATTATAATTTTTATTTAATTTTAAGTTTTTGTAATTGTTATAAACAAAAAAGGTAATAAATTATTTTTATTAATTTATAATATAATATATAAGTTATTATATTAAAACAATTTTATATTTTTTATATATTTAATATCCAAAGAATTCAAATTTGTAATAATTGAGAATTTTATAAATAAGGAAATTGTTATATAAAAAAATTTAAAATTTGGAAATATTATTAATTTTGATATTTAAATAATAATAATTATAAATAATATTAATATTTATTATTTTATTTAAACCCTTATTATTATTTTTATATTTAAAAAACACTTTTTAATAAAAAGTTTGCTTATAACTACAACAACTATAATTTTATGGATAATTAATGATACAAATAATATTGCAAATCTTGTAAATAAAAAAGATTTAGAAATTATTAAATAAAAAGTAATTCTACTAAATAAAATAATAATCTATAAAAATTTGATATAAAAACAGCAACTTTAGGATTTGATTAAAGCTAATTCTATAGTTTAAAAAAATCAAAAGGGTTTTATAAATATTTTAAAAAGCAAAAAAATAAAGATTAATTTATATAATAATTAGAAGAATAAATTCAAACTAAAAAAAGTAAAAGTATACTTTACAAATAAAGAAGATTAAACTTTTATTAATTAAATTTATAATAAATTATATAAACAAGATTGATTTAAATAAACTATAACTTTGATTCTATTTAACTTTTTGATTTTCTGTATATAAAAAAATATAGTTAATAACAAAAGTTTTATTATAAAAAAAGGCAAAGTTATTATAAATATTTGCGCTTTAAATTAAATTATAGTTCCAAATGTATATCCTATTCTTATTTAAACCGATATTATTATAGTTATAATAAAATGCCTATTTGTTTTTATTATTGATTATATTAATTTCTTTTATTAATAATGTATTAAGGAGAAATATTAGAAATACCTTACTATATTATTTTATTATAATCAAGAAATATTTATATGCGTTATAATAAGATTTAGAAATTCTTTAACTTATATATAAAGATATATTAATATTATTATTAAAATAGAAAAAAACTTCGCATAAATATATATTAATAATATTATTATCTTTAATCGTATATTTAAGAATTATTTAAAATATTTTTAATAAGTTTTTCAAAAATTTAAATAAATTAATATTGTTTTTAATCCTAAAAAATGTTTTTTATTTTATTTTTTTATTATTTTGTTAGGTTAAAAAATAAATACTTTTAGTTTTGTTTTTGTAAAAGATAAATTTATGATTATTTAAATTTTAACTTTTTTTTAATCTTTAAAATAATTTAAATACTATTTTAGTTTTATAAACTATTTACAATAATATATTTTATATTATACAAAATTATTTATAATGTTGTAAAAATGCAAATATAAGTTTAATTAGTTATTATATAAGTATAACAGAGATTAAATAATAAAGGTAAAAAGAAAAAAAACAATAATTATATTAAAATTCAAAAACATTATTATAGAAAAAAGAAAATTATTTAATAATTTGTAATATACTTTTAAGGAATTTTTAATTTTATATTATTTTAATTTAGAGAAAAAATTATATATTAATATAAATATTTTTAAAAAAAGAATTAGTAATATAGTTTATTATTTTATAATTGATTTTTTTACTTCAAAATCTATTATATTAATTATATTTCTGTTTTGCTTTATTATTTTCGCTGAATTTAATTATTAGTTTATCAAATTAAAAATCGCTGGTTTATATTAGATTATTTCTAAAATCTGATATTTAATTAAATTATTAAAGTTCTTAATAATTGTATATATAGATTATTTTATAAATATCCAAATTATTATACAAACTTTTATGAATATATCTTTTTTAGTTTGCTTTAACCTTTAATATTTATAGAGTTTTGAATATTTTTTTAGATTTTGTTTTAAAGTTTGGTATAAGCCTGGATATTTGAATATCATATTAAATGCTTTATCTTGATTTTATATTACTAAGGCAAAAATAAAAAAGCAAAAATCAATTCAAGCTAACTAAATATATAAGGTAAAAGTAGCAAATTCTATAATATATTTTATAATGGTTTTATAAATCAGTAAAGCCTAGTTGTAAAAACTTAAGCAAATATATATATTGAATATATAATGTATTAAACTTATTAAATAAATTAAGGAAAATAATAAGTTAGAAAATAATATTGCTAAATTACTTTTTAATTTAAAAAAAGGAATTCTATATATTAAATTGGATATAATATATATTCAAAAAAGATTAATAATATTTAAATCTTTAAAAAACAAGATATTCAAATATACTTATAATTAATTAAGTTATCCAAATTATAAATATATATATAAAAGAATTTCTTTAAGTTTTTATATTTTTAGTATTTCCAAAAAACTTTAATTTTTTCTTTATTATTGTTATTGATATAAGGTATTATTAACTTTTAAATATTAGTTTTATAAATCTTTATAATTAATTCTAATTCCTTTATATATTTTTTATACAATTTCTATTAATTTTATTTTAGCTTTATCTAAATCGGCTTTAAATTTATTTAATTATATATTATTAATTATTAATAAACTTTCTAAAACAATTATTTTAATTTTTAGGAAAATTATTTAAATAATAATATAATAAGGAATAACTTTAATTCAATATTTATTTCTAGTAATATAAGAAGTTTTATAAACAATTATATTTAATTAAAATAAAAAGTTTGTATTTAAAGTTTAAAGAGAAATAATGAATTCATTAGGAGTTAAACTATTTTTCAGTATAACTTAGTATCTTTAAACTAATAAAAGTAATAAATAAATTAATTAAACTATTGAAATTAGATTTTGATATTACTTTAATACTTTAAACAATATTTTATAATGATTAACAATTTTACCATATTTGTCTATAGCTTTATCCAATTTTATATCTCAAAGTATAAATATTATCATTATTATAATAATATATAGATCTAGGATTAAAAAGTTATTTAATATTGTAATAAAAGTAATTATAGAATTGATAGAAATAGCTCTTTTAAAAACTAGATTAGAGCTTGTAATAAAACTAATAACAAAAGTATACCTAATAAAGCTTACAAATAATGAAAAATATAAACCTACAATAATTAAAGTAATCAATATAATTAAATTTATAGCAATATTTATAAAACAATACTATAACTAATAACATAAATTTATATTTTTTAAAGTTAAAGATTATATTTCTTTTAGATTTTATTAAGAATATAATATATTTAATATAACAAAAAGAAATAATAAAATTGAATAACAATTTATAGGTTTTTTTAAAGTATTAAAAAAAATCGGATATTTAATTTATTATATTAAGCTATTTAAATTTATAAAAGTTTATTTAGTTATTAGTATTATATATTTAAAACTTTTTTTAGATTTTATACAAAATTTTTATTAATACTTTTTTATATAAAAGATTTTATAGAATTTGAAATTAATATTTAAATAAATTCTATAAAAAAAAGTTTAATATAAAAAAAGCAAAAAAATAATAATTAAATATTTGATCCATTATTAAGGTAAATTTGTAAAATAAAATAAATAGATTTTAAATTAATAAGTTTTAGTAAATTTGATTAAAGCTTTTAAAGATTAATTATATATATAATTATAAAACTAGGAGTAAATATAGTTATAGTAAAAAAATGGTTTAAATAAAAGCTCTTTTGTTTTAAAGCAAAGTATTTTTTAATTAATAGTATTTGTTATATTATAAATATACTTATATAATTAAATAGTTTAGATTAGTTTAGTATAGATTAATAAATAGTAGTAATATCTTACCACTGCCCCACATACTCAATCTACATCTTTTACATCACCCTTCTTTATACCACAATCCAATCCAATCCAATCCAATCCAAAAGGAACTTACCGATCCCTCCACAATACTACTTACTACTAGTAGCGAAAAAAAAAAACCCCCCCGCCCCAAAAAATTTCCCCTTCCCTTCATCCAGCCGAGCAAGGCAAGCGAGCGGAGATCAAGTTGGGGATAATAACCCGGCCTGCTACCGATCGCCTTGCTCGCTTACCCAACATCGGGAGAAGCGCAAAGGAAGGCCGTGCGGAATCTTTTCTCATCGCATCGCATCGCATCGCATCGCATCGCATCGCATCGTGAAGTTCTAGACTCTCAACTCTAGACTCGGGATTGTTTAATTGTGGAATGCTGGCTGGATGGATCCCGGGAAGTTTGTTATGTTTGGGATTTATTACAATTTGCTGAGGAGTCAGGACCCAAGTGCGGTGTACCTACTACCTACCTATCTAGTGCTGTAGCCTGTGGTGAATCGTGATGAATTGTGATGAAGGCCCGAAGGATGTCGAAGGCTTGAAGGCTGTATGTGTGTGGTATGTATGGAGGGAGGGTACCGGTAGTGTGATTTTGAGAGGGCGATACCGGTATCGCTGTGTTAGGTTTGATTGAGTCATGAAATACCGGTGGGCTGGGTAGGATACTAAGGATAGGATGGGATAGGATAGGGAGGGTGGGTGTTGATGATACAGTACCGGTACTGTAGAATGCAAATGAAGATATATACGGTCTAGTATTATTTATATCACGAATTCAGCATGTCGCGAAAGTCGGTCGCATTCATATGCATTACCTATTAGTGAAATTGTTAGAATGGCGAAGAGGAGTGCTGTGATGCAGTACGCCAACACCAGTATATAAGAAGAACGCAAAGATTTTGAATGAAAAAGAAATCTTTTCATCTCAAGCCTGCAAAGTATATATTATAGAATCATTCTCATAACTACAGAATACAACGACCCGAGGAATAATTGCTAAAGTGGCATCACACATCACAGAAAAGCTCGTAGAAGTTAGAACGCGGTGAGGTCAGGCTATACCGTACTACTTACCATCTTGAAGACATTTGATAACATGTGACGATACCTTATGGTACGATATTCCTGCAAGCACCCAGCCATTTTTTCCCCTCTTCTTGTCCGAAGCGTGGAACTGTCCGTTGACGGCTCGCCACATGTGTTGGTGTTGTTGTTGTAACTTGTACTTCGTACAGTATAGCATGATCGTGTCGTATTCCTTCTTACTCTCTTACTCCGGGCTACACTACTACGAATACAATAATACCTACAGCACATTGAGTATTAAGTCGAGAGTTAAGACACCATCAAAAGAGAAGTTCCTATGAAAAAAATCACTTTACATAATAAAATTACTAACCGATTTTGATCTTTCATAAGCATAAGCATTTTGGGCTTCTATATCATTCTTATTCGCTATTTATCTCTGAATTTAATCGAGATTCGGGTATAGGTATGGCATATGCGAGGAAGAAAAAAAAAAAGATCTTCATTATTCATCTAAATCCTTAGGATAAAGTTTGGCTTTTGTGGTTCTTTTGATAATAATATGTAATAATAATAATAATAATGCTCTGAGTAATATTAATCGGGTTTACTACTACTAGCTTTTAACTTTTAAGAGATACCTAATAATTACAAGAGATAAATAAGTTCTTCCCGTTAATTTCCAGCCCTATGTAAATAAATACCTATACCTATACCTTGTGTTCCCCATGTCTCACCTCAATCTCATGGAGAAAGAATATCTGTACTTCGTACTACTACTCGTCCATAATAAGTATCGAAGACATTATTACCTACCTATTATTGCATTATTAGCAAAATAACAACGAAGAAAACGATCATGACATGACATGACATGTGCACTATTGGCATTTCCTCTTGCATGAAGCCTAACACGAAAAAGAATAGAATGTGGGAAAGGTTGGACTTAGCAATTGCAATTTCCCTTTTCCTATTTGTCAAGGTCGATGTTGTTGCCTTGCTTTTCTTCTCGTATTCATTCATTCATTCATTCATTCATTCATTCATTCATTCATTCATTCATTCATTCATGTACGATGATATTCTTGGCGGAGAAAATACTTGGCGAGTGAGAGTGAGTGGATGAATGAATGAATGAATGAATGAATGAATGGTAAGGGAAACGGGCATCCATCGTCTTAATGGTTCTTACCCATCCACTCATCGCACTTTACAGATGACCACCATTATTAGCAAGTGCAACCTCGAGTTCAGAAGGACCCGAAAGTCAATCGCTCTGAAGTCTGGACACGCCAAAGAATGCGTTCAACAAGCTTAAACGTGCATACTCCTGCCTGCATCAAGATGACGGGCAAATGTAGTCAGGTACATGAGTGAAGCCAATGAGGAAGTGATTCTCTTTAAATGATTGGTCAAGAGATAGTAGGGAGTATGAGAAATACTTTGGGTACCAAACTTATCAACGTATACAAAGGGAGTAACGATCGGGATCACCTCGAATGTGGAAGTTGGTTACTTTTGTTGGCTTTTCCCCAATCAGATAGCAATGAGTGTAAAGAGTGTAAATTTATCGATATTGTTTGGGTATCTCTGTAGATGCTTGGGGGGGGGTTCTCGTGTTGGACAGCTTGGATTGAACCATTTATTGAGACGAAAAGAGATATCATATCAAAGCCATCTCACCAATAACGCAGATCTCGACACAACAAGTGGGTTGTGTTGTCAAGTGTTGTGAGAATTCGAATCAGATATTCGGAAACCGGAAAGGATTTCTATCTTTCTCTATCTCTTTCTCTATCTCTCTCTTTGTCCCTCCCTTTGTGTCTCTCTCTCTTTCCTACTTTCTACATCATCTATCTATCTATCTATCTTATCACCCTGTTGCATCGTATTCACATGACTTGAATTCTTTCTCGTCTTGGATATCGAATGAAATAATACTCGTTATCAAGCCACATGGTACCGTGTACTGGTTAGGTATTGATTGAAAAGAACAGTTAGTTGATGGATCTATGATACCTCATTGGATCGAATAGAAGAAGTTTTCACGCCATTTATCATACTAAGATTTAAGTATTTCATTCTTCATTCTTCATTCTTTCATTCTCATTTTACCCAAAGTAAGAATAGATTAATATCGTGGATACATATCAAGATCAAGATACTACTTGAGTACAGCATCTGATAAATAGGTAGAACCCATCGATTGGATCATTTTTGAGAAGTGGGTGGAGGGTGGTGGGTGGTGGGTGGATGATAAATCAGGACAAGTGCAGTCAGCAATGCAGGTTGTAAGGGTCGTTCTTTCCTCATTTCATCATTTCATCATTTCATCATTCAATCATTCACATAATAATATACTTCACCCTCCAATGACTTTCATTCGTACCTACCATTACTAGTAGGTAGGTAGAGTATCATTCAACAACTCACTCACTCACTCACTCACCTTTGATATATTACCTAAACCTATGTAGTCCTAGTTAATAGTAATCTTTTACCAAAGTAATTAAGAAACTCACTCGTTCGTACCTGCCCTGCATAGAAAATCAAATGAGTAAGTAGTTACTTAAAATCAACTCAACTTTCCCATCTTCCCATCTTCCCATCTTCCATCTACTTTTTCTTCTCATCACACACACACATCAACATCAACATCAAAATCAACAACTACAACAACAACCACATTCGTTCAGGTTTTGTCACATCCATCAATCAATCAATCTCATCTCATCTCATCTCATCTCACAATCCTCTCATCAAAAATAATATCTTAATATCATCCCACTTTCATTATTGTAATTATAAAATCACAGTCGTTCAACAAAAAGAAGAAAATAATGAAGACTTTCCAATCACTCATCACAGCCTTCGGGCTTCTTTCCGTGGTCAACGGTCAAATGTACTCCAATAATACTGGTATTGCGTATACGGTTAGTTTCTGTTACACTGATGATTGATGCCATTTGCTTCTCAAATCGTTTGTGCTCACTGCTGACATTTCATCTCCTCCAGACCATCACTACTGATATCTATACTACCGTCTGCCCATCTGCTACCACTTTCTCCATGGGCTCAAAGACCTATACTGTCACTGATTCTACTACCTTGACCATCACTGACTGGTAAGTTCTCTGACTCTTCAATTTGGAAAAGTCTCGATCAAGATACTAACATCTCGATCTAGCCCTTGTACATACTCTACCACCATTGCCAAGACTGTTCCAACTGTCCCAGCAACTTCGTCAAGCAAGCCAACAGAGACTCAGCACACAGCATGGACTACCTACACCACTGACATTCTTACAACTGTCTGCCCTACTCCAACCACATTGACTTTTGGATCCAAGACATACACTGTCACTGAGTCAACTACTTTGACCATTACGGACTGTCCTTGCACTGTTAGCAAGCCACATCCATCCAGCACCTCAGTCCCAACTAGTCCATCATACAGTCAGAGTAGTGTTGAGTCTACTTCTACACCAAAGACTACAGTCATTGTTCCACCTCACGCCAATTCAACTTGGTCTGCTCCAACTGCTCCAACTCCACCAAACACTACCCCAGTTGTCTGGACCACCACTGTTGTTAGCAGCTATACCACTTACTGCCCATCTGCCACCACTGTTGCCATTGGTAACTACACTTACACTGTCTCATCTGCCACAAATTTGACTGTCACAAAGTGGTATGTTCTCGATTCTTTGTTCAATCAAAGTGAACTATGCTAATAATATTCTCGATAGCCCATGCACAGTCAGCTATACCTCAAGTGTTCCTTCTTACACTGCCCCAGTTGTTGTACCTACTCCAGAAACCATCACCGTTTCGTACTTGACAACATACTGCCCAGTTCCAACCACCATTACTATCAGTTCTGTCCCATACACAATCACTGCTCCTGGTACCGTTACCATTCCGATCAGCAGTGTTTCTGTTGATACTCCAGTATACTATACACCAGCCCCATCAGCACCAGCTTCTTCTGCAGCAGTTGTCACTGTCGGTACTCCAGTTTACCCAACAACTCCAGAAGCTTCTAGTCCAGTTGCCAGTGTTCCAGTTGCAACTTTCCCAGCTGCATCCACCACTTTGCAGTCTACAACCCCTAGCATTGTCGCTAGTACTACAGAAACTGGGCCAGCTCAGTTTACTGGTGCTGCCATGAAGGTCGATGGTAGCTTCGGTGCTATGGTCGTTGCTGGCTTCGCAGCCTTGTTGTTGTAAAATTTATCACAACAATCATTTCTTCTCTTTCCGACATAATTTTCACGATAATGAGATAACGGGTATCTAGATGGGGTATCTAGAAGAAGGGTGGAGGAGTACAGTACATAATCATTTTCATGGGCATGGCTTAACACCCTTCCTATTTTTCTTTCCTTTTCTTTAGCTATCGGTGGATCGGATCTTTTTGGAACTCAAATCAAGTTGCTCATATTGCTCATGTCACATCCTCGATAATACAAAATTCAATTCTCAGGTACATATACTCTAGTGGTTCGGATACAATGGATCTTTGCTTTATACAAAAGAATAATACAAATGAAATTTCGAACTTCATACTTTTGACATTCCTTGATATTATGATGATACTATTTTTGTATTCATGATTGCATGTAGTGATTAACAGTAGATGAATGAGTAGTACGATATTGATTGTTGATTATTAATGGATTTGGTTGGATCTTATTGTATAAGAGTAGTAGGATTTGACCAGATTCGGTTTATATGGCTTATATAGTATAAGTTTGATGTAGATAGGAGAAGTGAGTCTTAGTGAATGAAATAGAAAGGGAAAAATTGAAGGGGAGAATTGAAGTGGAAAATTGGAGAGTGAATAGAGAGAAAGATTTTTAGGATGTTGAGTTTAGGATGTTGAGTTTAGGATGTTGAGTTTAGGATGTTGAGTTTAGGATGTTGAGTTTTGGAGTTTTTAGTTTTGGAGTTTTGTTTTGGAGGTTGAGGGAGAGAAGGGGAGGCGAGGAAAAGGGCGGAATAGGATGGGATGGGATGGGATGGGATGGGATAAAAAGGGGAGAGGGGGAGAGAGGAGAAGGGAGAGAGGAGAAAGGAGAGAGGAGAAGGGAGAGAGGAGAAGGGAGAGAGGAGAAGGGAGAGAGGAGAAGGGAGAGAGAGAGAGAGGGGGGAAAGAGGGAAAGGAGAGGAAAGAGGTGGGATAGGAGGGGAAAGAAGTGGGATAGGAGGGGAAAGAAGTGGGATAGAAGAGGGAAAAGAGGAGAGATAAAAGAGAATAGGATGAATAAGGGGATAAGAGGGGATAAGAGGGGATAAGAAGGGATAAAAAGAAATGAGAAGGAATACACCCATTTTAATAACTAGCTTCCAAAAAAAAAACATGATTTAAAGTGCTTCGCGAAAAACACCTAAATACGATTTCTTATTTTATATTACTTATATTTCAACTAATATAGCTTCAAATTTAATAATTTTTTGATCAAATTAATGCTTTCAATTATTAGAATCATTGTATTATATTTTTTTTTTTATAATTTGAAGCTATATTGATTGAATTGAAAGTGGTTAATTAAAAAGTACGAAATTTGAAAGATTTCAAAAAGTTAAAGCTTAAAAATCTTTCAAATTTTGTACTTTTCAATTACCGATTTCTAATTCAATCAATATAGCTTTAAATTATATAAAAATTAATGTAATAATTCTAGTAATTAAAAGTATTAATTTAATAAAGAGTTTATTAAATTTGAAGTTATATTGATTGAATTGAAGGTGGTATAATTATTTAAATTTTAAAAAAATATAAATTTTATAAATATATAAAAATTATATTTTAGAAATTAATTATTAAAATGAGTATAAGAAAGAATAAAAGGGAATAAAAAAGAATAAAAAAGAATAAAAAGGAATAAAAAAAAATAAAAAAAATAAAAAAAAATAAAAAGAAATAAAAAAAAATAAAAAGAAATAAAAAGAAATAAAAAGAAATAAAAAAGAATAAAAAAAAATAAAAAAAAATAAAAAAAAATAAAAAAAAATAAAAAAAAATAATAAAAAATAATAAAAAAAAAAAAAATAAATAAAAAATAAAAAAAATAATAAAAAATAAAAAAAAATAAAAAATAATAAAAAAAAAATTAATAAAAAAAAATAAAAAAAAAAAAAAAAAAAAAAAAAAAAAAAAAAAAAAAAAAAAAAA
>NGKJ01000009.1:366380-376753 GCA_002162495.1 Myriosclerotinia curreyana
AGGGGAAGGGGAAGGGGAAAAGAAAGGGGAAGGGGAATAGGAAGAATGATATAGAGTAAGAAAGGAGTTTAAAAGTTTATTATATAGATAGTATTAAAGAGAATAGGATTTTTTATATACAAAGAAGAAAGGGGGGATAATAAAGATGAAGATGAGTGAACAATAAATGAATAAATAGATGAATGGATGGATGGATAGATGGATAGATGAATGGATGGATGGATGGATGGATGGATGGATGGATAGGGTCAGAGTGTTTGGTTTTGGAATATTAGGATAATACATATAATACTGAGGAATATGGTATATTAATCATTCCAAATCTCATTAAAAGTAAGAAATCATATATATATATGAAATAGATCGCTATACTGCACGATGTAGACCTTTCTTTCAAGGATATTCGTGAACAGAGGTTAGAATGGTATTTAATCATTTCTTGTTTGGGTTAGTTTTTTGTGTTTTGTTTTTGCTTTCGCTTGGGGTTTGGGTTTATCTACTTATAATGTGATTGATATTGGTTTAAAGTTGGTTGGTGGTGGAGGGCAAGGGGTTGGTGTGATAATGATGGAAGCAGTGGAGGTGGTATATGTGGTTGAGGCAAGAAGAGGTAAGAGGAGAAGGGACGAGACGTATAGAGGAGAGAGTATAGAGGAGAGAGTATGGAGGAGAGAGTATGAAGGAGAGAGTATGAAGGAGAGAGTATGAAGGAGAGAGTATGGAGGAGGGAATGCCTTAGGGGATAAGGTGTTGTATGAAATGAAGAGAGAGTGGTGATACTCGGTGGATGTAGTTATATGTTGATCCTATAAGGTTTATAATAGAGCAAGCACATCACTTAAGATAATTTCGCGATGAAGCAAGATTGTAAAAGATTGAAAATGTATTGGAAGTGAGTGCATGTTGAATTCAAGATATGGAGTCTTATATGGAAAGAATCGAAGCATTTCCAGCAACGAACGTATGTAGAAAAAGATACAAATATAACTGTTGGAATTCACCGGGTAAGGTGAAGGTCAACAAATAGTACTAGTATTCTTCGTATTTATTGCTTAAGGAATGCTAGCTATTTGAACGGAGAGAACTATATAAAGTCTATTGCCGAGGGGCTAGGGCTTAGTACGGCCCGCTTATCCCATGCTAGTACAGGAACGTGATTGGTCCCGACAATAACGAATAGGGAAAATAACAAAATCAAAATGCAGTCTACGGGCCTTTGATGACCCATATTACTTAAATTTTAAACGACTAAATCCAAATCGTATAATTTCGGCGCTCTTTGGGGATTTCATTGCGTGCAGGCTTTTGAGTTCGTTAGACGGGCAAGAGAAGTATTGAATCCTCATTCTCTGCTTCTGCCTTCTTTACCGCTCGATCCAAAAACTCCAACAGATATATTGCTATTGGTTGTTCATACTCGGTGGCATAATATGCACCGAAGTCACCACATCTCAAACAAACGCATCCATCGATACCTTTCAACTTGATACACCTTCCTCTGGCTCCTGGAGTATGTCTTCAACGCTACTGGAAAAATTATCTCCTGCCTTTAATTTCTTCAATTTGTCCAGCATCAGATCCCAGGACACTTCTTTAGCTATTTGTTGGGGGTGGACTCGTGTGTGGTTTCTGCAATGTGCTTGCCGACATAGGAAATAAGGTGGGTATTCAATAGGTACATAAACCAAATGAAAGACAGTTTGAAGGCTGCGACAGTCCAACCATGGACACTGACGTGACCCTGTTGTATCTCGTTGCGAACAAAGCTAGTTATGTCCGTACCTAAGCGTTGCAGTGTGGTTTTAAACCTGAGGAAAGCGGCCGATGATCCCAAGGTCTGTATAGCTATTATTGTCGGGAGCGCGTCAGAGTAGATATAGGGCAAGGAACAATGGAGATTGAAGCCAAGGCTCATCACGCAACGAATGAGACGTGTTTGGTCGGATACTTTCATTTTGAAAGGAAGAATGGTTGATATAGTGCGTTGGTTCCAACAATTCATTACTCCATGACTCTTTGGCTAGCCAATGGCGTCTATACCCTCGAGGTTGACTAGTTGTTTGAAACACTCAAAGTCTTCCTCGCCCCCATCGGAGTTGAGCTCTTCTCGAAGCAATGCGTAATCCCAACAAAAAGGTGCCGAATATTAGTTCCATGGTGACAATTGACGCCGGAACATCTCCGATCGCTTATTCGACTCGGACATATTTTTGCAGAACAATTCGGGTTCTTACTCATTTCGAATTGCTCAATAAATATCTTTAGCAGTTCGAACTGGACCTCGCAATCGCAAGGAACTGTGGTAGATTCCTGAATACCAGAAACATAGCTGTCATGCTCGTGTGCGTGAAAGGATTGTGCAGCCAAATTGGCACAAGATCCCAGATCTCTGCTCCGTCTCGTTAGAAGGAAACCATCAGATTTACGGTGTGCCATGTGACAAGGGCTTAAAGTACTCTCCACGATTGTTTCTTGCTTTTACTACATCAGCCCCCTGTCTAATGAGAAATTTGCAGGTATCAAGTCTTCTGCGTTCTGCTGCTATCTGGAATCCCAAGGAGAAGCCTTCATTAGTGGAAATGAACAAGTAAATCTGAGATTGAATCTTAGAGAACTTGAAAATAACCCAACGCAAATCAACTGATTTACAGCGGTGTTCAGAGCAGACAGTAATTCGGGTAATGGGAAACGTACCTTCAAAGGTGTTTGTTTGTCCATAAGAATTAGTATCCAAAAGCGAAGCAAGCCCCTGTTCGAAGAGAAGATTGATGGCGTCAATTCGACCTTCCCGACATAGATTTAAGATTATCGCATTATCCGGGACGGCCCTATATGATTTCAATTCGTGGGCGATGATTCCAGGGGACTTTGAGAGAGCGAATTGGAGCCCAAACCTGACGCCGCAGGGTTGCAGAAATCGAGAAGGGTGCATGCTAATGGTGGTCTGAATCTTGCATGTGCCATCTGTAGAGAACGTAGTAATCATGCGGATATGAACTGTCCCAAAGGGAGTGTTGATGGTGGAGTAGCTATACTTTGATATGCCGAGAAGAACAGTCTGCCTCTTCGGAATAGTATTTTCGCTCGTCTTGAAGGGGGTCGACAATTGAGCAAATGCCAAATCCATAGCCCTTTCAAGCCGAGTCGCATGACAAGGTTTCTAATGCTGCATGCAAGGGTTCGGGATTCTCTTTTTAGCGCGTCAAGGTGCCCATTCATATCCCGTGAATCTCTTGATATGTTTTAAACAGTTGTCGAGGCCCGTTCCTGCAATTTCAGCTTGATACCACCCACAATGTTAATGAACTGCTGCTGATACATATAGGTCTGTATGGCTAGGCATCTAGATATAGTAGAGGATCCCAAAATGCAACCGAGGAAGTACTGACTGGGAAGAAGTTGCTGAGCCAAAACCAAGGTCATTTTGGCACGTTCTAATTTCGATTGCATCTCTTGTAGCTTCTCCATCTTTACAACTGTTTTCAAAGCCTGCCAATTTTTGGTAACTTGGGTAGTGCCTGTCTTTGGGGGTATGATAGTCTGACTTAGGCGACCAAGAGATTCAAGGACCTCAGAGCAAAGACCAAGAGCCTCAGTTATCGAGTTTGAGTGATGTATAAACTGGTATTCCTCCAATTGGATTTCATCAAGAACGGTTGATATAATATGTAAATCTTTGCATATCATGTGAATCTCATGAGGGGTTTCTTGAATAGAGTCCCAAAGTATATAGGCTTTCTTGATACTGTCCGCAAGTTGAATGGTGAGGCTGAGAACCGATATCACGCTCGACACTCCAGCAAGCACCTCCATTATGTGAAGGAATGATTCTTGATGTGAGGAAGATAGACAAAATGGGTTTAAAAGGTTTTATCACTCGGTGAGGCTCATGGCAGCTTTTATAAATCAAAAAAGTTAATTGCAACTGGGATCTTGGGATAGTCATAGCGGATAATAAAATATATCAGGCTTGGTGCAACCGTCAAATGATCAGGTGTAGTTGATGCATAATCGGCTGCCCTATGCAGCCAAACCATTCATTTGACCCATCGTAGCTGTACGGAGGGAGATGAAGTTCAAAAGGCTAGACATGTCCCACTTCTGTCGCTCACTTGAGCAATTTTTCGAAAGCCAGTTAGGTCCGTTTTGAACCTCTGACTGTATGAGATGCCTTTGATATTTTGATGTTGAGCACTAGAATCAAACAAATGCTCAATGTCATTGGAGTTGGTGGTCGAAATCACTTCGCTCTGCTTAGCCGAATACTTCAGCACAAAAGTGAATATTTGAGCACAGGCAATATTAAGATTACATAATTAAGGACACAAACGGGAAAGGGCCCAGAAGCCTTGGTCGGAAAGGAATAATCTATAATCTTCAAACAATTAACATGTCATCGATTCTATTCCCACAGAGCAGACGACGAGTTTCATTCATATATTCTTATTTGCGACTACCGGTATATGTCATGAAAGTTCACATTGAGAAGGAGTAGAAGTTAATCAGGGGTTTGATACTCATGGTGTAGGCCTTCTCTCTCTCATACATGCCAGCGTTTCGATATCGCGATAGGCACATTTCAATACGATGGTTTCCCCAAATATTTCTACGATATATTTCTATTCATACCGACCGCTTGGATCTTAAGTTCATCTGTCGCCGTTGGCAATATTAGTTGCGGCTCATGCACTATCTTGAAATCGACAATAATCAATATCTATGGTGGTATGTGATTCTGTATACCGCGGCAGGCAGTATCTACAATCATTTACGTCTATGCCTCTGTGTATGTCGGTATATCTTTCAGCAGAATAACGGCGGTATTTCCCCATTTGACGGCTTCAAGTACTTGTGGTTGGATTGAAAGGCTGAGGGTTATCTTTCACCCCTCACTAATAGTTGAGACTGTCGATTGATGGAAGTGGCTGATATCTATCAGCATGGACAGACCAAAAGGATTATTTGTGAATATGCCATACCTGATGAGTCCTTGATATGCTTGACCGAATTCTCAACACTCCAACTTCGACAGCAGCATTTTTGGTATTCAGAGAATATCAATAGTGGTCGTTATTTTAACAAGGCTGAAGATAGCACATACATCTTACTGTTTGATGCCTCACTGGATTATGATTAGGTTTCTAACGATCCTATCCTGTTCGGATCTACCTGATTCCAAATAAGAAATAGGTACATCGTCAGACTTTGACATGGCGGCCGTCTCTGGGTGATTTGAAGCACTCGTTATCCTTACCTATATACTGAGTCTTTCACAATACTCTAACATTGACTGCTGCTCCAACGACAACATTCATGTCCATCTGAAGGTGGTTGAGGCTTCAGTCACCTTTTATAGATGTTATCATCAATCGCATCCAATACTAAGACGATCCCGCCGAATACCCGAAGAAATCCGCAATCAAATAACGGCGGAGTTCCCGAATTACAGTCTACAATCCGATTACTGGGTTATTTATCGTTGGCAGAAGGGCCGCAAGGAAGTTGACTCCTAACCACACTGGGGGCATTCTTTGCATACATGGCCGGAGGGTATTTGAGGGTTAGACTCCCTTGACCCTCGCTCAGGGGCAACATCTATATTGGCATGGTCATATTGACGATAATCTCCTTCACTTCTGCTTGTTATATTTGCGTTTCGACGCATCGTAGATAGAACTTTGCATACTTTGCGTGACTTCGAAATTGTAAACGCGGTTTGGATACCGATGCATGGAATTTGGAAGGAAGGGACACGAATCTCGGTAACCTGCTCACTCAGTGTTGGATGATTCTTTCAATACCTACCTCACTCACATCCTTCTTAACGAGAGGTTGTGGTTTACTTTCTGCCGTGGTGGCTGTTTGCGCATCATCACCAAATTATGGGTATACTACTCAAGCAACCAAAAGAACAAGAAAGGGCAAAGAACCAGAACAAGAACAAGAATACACTTTTATCGGACTCGACTCAATTCAGCACACCACGCACACCACACAATCAGATAGGTAATGTAACACAAAATCCCTCCCCAAATTTTATTTCATCTTCATCTTCTACTCTTTTATAATCTACAACATCCTCATACTTCTTTTCTTCAAAGTTATTTCATTATTTCAATTCGACATTCTTCTCTAGGTCTGTGGTGTGTCGCATTGTACGGTTCATGCCAATCCATCGACTCAATTCTCGCTAAGCCTAAAGAAGCGCGCCACTTTAGCAAAATCATCGACATTACCTTAATTATGACTTCAACTCCACAATCAAAAGAACACCCTATTGCTCGAGATGCGATCGCGCTCGAGATGAAAGACAGCTGGAGCCCCGGTGAAGATCGCAGAGATAGAGGTAGAGTTGATCGAGGAGTTATTGAACGACGGTCGAGAAGATCAAGGTCTCCCACGTCACGTCGACCGGATACCGACAGGACACCCAACGTAAGGGATCGCAGTCCTGAAAGGTCAAGGCCATCACAAGAAGTTGAAAGGCGAGATCGCAGTCCTGACCGCAGAAGACAATCATCTCCTCGTCCAGGAAAGGATACACAAGAAGAGGTATTGAAGCGCAATCAAGGCAGGGAATTACTATTGGAGACGCGAGGCTCAGATACAGTAAGAGGAAATACCGCTCACTCCCCTCAACAGATCAAACGAAGGAAGAGCCGTAGCCCATCGCCGAGTCGCAATCAGCAAAAGAAAATTCGAAGAAATTCTCGCAGTCCAGTCCGGCACAACGGAGCTAGTAAAGGGTCATCCCGTCGAGATAGGAAGCGGCGAAATCGGTCCGCATCCCAACATCGAAATCGACCATCAGAACAAAGTAGAAACAATCAGCGCGAAGAAGGAAACCCTAGAAATCGTAGAGATTTTGGGAAAAACGATAGGCGTGGACGATCTCCTGGCCAAAATCGCGATAGATTCGAAAAAACTCGGCCTTCATCCTTCTTGGACTACGACGATCCGCCGGTGAATCGCAATAAATCTCCCCAGAGAACTACCGAGCAAGAACCAAAGGGCGGAGGAAGACCAGTACCAGTACCAGAGTCCGTTGAAAATAAGGAAAAGAAGCGGGACCTTTCCCCATACTCGAGCCGTCGATCCCCAGAGGTAGATAGATACGACCCTCCAAATAGAGGTCGTCGTCAATCACCTCGTGCGCCGAAAGGGCCTAAAGGAAATAGGAGACGTTCTCCAAAGCGAGATAAGGTGCGGCCTCCACGGGACGAATATCGCCCGAATAACAAATCCCGAGGTCGACCTACATCGGCAGCTTCAGGAGCAAACAGTATTGAGGTTAAGTCGGATAAAATGGCCAACAGAGGATTCTTTGGTAACCAGCAAGGGTTCAATACAAACCAGCAGATGCAGGCCGCATTTCCTTTGAAACCACAATTCAATCAAGCTCCCCAAGGACCTCAAGCTGATCCACGACAATTTTCACAATCCCCGCAGCATCAAATGACACCAAACTCGTATCATGGTTCACCTCAGGCACAATCACCATATTCCTCTGGGCGCGGAAACTGGAATGGCTCACAGCAACAACAATTTTCACCTACTTCGTAAGCTCTCTCCCTTGATAGCGTTAATGGTTTCATGATCTAACGAGATTTGCAGGCAATTCCAACAGAGTTACCAGCAACAACCTGGATATGCTACTCCTACTGGCCCACAAAGTCAAATGTATGGCAATCAAGCTCAATCTCCTTCATACCAAACGCCCCCTACAGGGCCAATGAACAATAGCTTCAGAGGCAACCAACGAAATTTTCGAGCTAATAATTTCAACACCCGAGGTGGTCGTGGTAACCAGTTCAATCCTCAATGGAATCCTCCTTCTGGCCCATCTAGTGCTAGTCGTGGTCAGTTCACCAATTCTGGAAATGTCACACCTCAGCAGATGTCTCCGCAACAGCAGTTCCCATCACAGAATCCACTTGATTCTAGTGCAGTTCAACCACAAAACCAGGTAGATGAAACCGAAGACTTGTTTAGACCCTCAAAAGAGCTTCAAGCCGAGGATACTAGCAAGAAGAATGATGAAGAACAGATGCCCCCGCCTAGTCGACCGCCACCAACAGGACCTCAAAGCCAACAGAACTCCTCGAAATTTAGCTTTGCCTTCAAAGGTCCGGCGAAAGCAGCTACCACTCCAAAACCAGAAATCTCCCAAAAGCTGAACGCTGCACCAGTCAAGCGAGATATTCAAAATAGCCCTCGTGGTCCTGCTGCAACACGAAATATTCCCACAGAACCGGCATCTGCAAGAGCACAGCATGCATTCCGTGAACCACCGCCCCCTATCACGCGCAAGGTCAAGAAGACTATGCAACGTTTGAAGCCAAAGCCACAACTACTTCCCGAATACAAGGCATCAGATTCTGTATACTATCGAAAACCTGGTAATGAATCCGTGGTGGGATCTGGGACTTACGGTAAAGTGTTCAAAGGTATTCACGTTTACACCAAGAAGTTGGTTGCTCTGAAGAAAATTCGCATGGAAGGCGAGCGCGATGGCTTTCCCGTGACTGCGGTACGAGAGATCAAACTGCTTCAATCCTTGAAGCATCCAAACATTGTCAATTTACAGGAGGTAATGGTGGAAAAGAACGATTGCTTCATGGTTTTTGAATATCTGTCACACGATCTGACAGGTTTACTCAATCATCCATCCTTCAAGTTGGATGCAGCTCATAAAAAGCATCTTGCTAAGCAGCTTTTTGAGGGCTTGGATTACCTCCATCGTCGAGGTGTTCTGCATCGAGATATCAAGGCAGCAAACATCCTTGTTAGCGATGATGGGCAACTGAAGTTGGCAGATTTTGGACTGGCTCGATTTTACGCCAAGCGAAGGCAGCTAGACTATACTAACCGTGTTATCACTATATGGTATCGTTCCCCAGAACTTCTCCTCGGCGAGACACAATATGGCCCTGCGGTCGACATTTGGAGCGCAGCCTGTGTCTTGGTTGAAATCTTCACTCGACACGCAATATTCCCTGGAGATGGTGGTGAAATTAGTCAGCTCGAAAAAATATACGCTGTGCTTGGAACGCCAAATCGAACTGATTGGCCAGGCTTAGTTGATATGGCATGGTTCGAACTTCTTAGGCCTTCTGCCAAACGACCCAACGTTTTTGCTGAGAAATACAAAGAACGAGTTACGCCAGCCGCATTTGAGCTATTGGATGCCATGTTTCAATACGATCCTGCCAAAAGACCTTCTGCTTCTGATGTTCTTGAGCATCCGTACTTCACAACGGAAGAGCCAATGTCGAGACAGGCTGTTGAGTATGTCATTTTCATGTGCTTAATATTTTTACCAAGTTATAATTAGCTAACACTACGAAATAGACTCAAAGAGCTCAAGGGCGATTGGCATGAATTCGAATCCAAAGCGTTGCGCAAAGAAAACGAACGTAAGGATAAGGAAGCAAGAAGAGCAGCCCAGAAGGAAAAGGAGAAGAAGAGAAGTGCAGATGGTGAAGCGAGCTCCGATAGAGACCCAAAGCGAGTAATGATGGGACCTCCAAGCATGCCACCGCCGTCTTCAATACCCAAAAGCCAGGAGATCGCCGCTTCGAATAATTAGGATGATTCTATATACACTACTTTCATGATTGGAGTGGGAAAGTCCAAGATAATCTTGCATGATTGTACATTTGGGATGGAGCGCTTTGGCATGCATGCGCCGGACAAGGCTTTTTTGTACGATTATTTACATTCATAACCAAAGTACGTAATGAGACGCGTATTGTTCTTCATGGGATCAGATGAGAACGTTAGGGGGGTGGAAGAGGAGCGGGCGTTCTGGTGACGAGGAACGGGATGGAGAAATGCAAAGCGAATATCTCATTAAGAGCATTGCCCTGGGAAAGCGAATTCCAAAGGCTTTTCCACTTCTCAGTTTTTTATTTAAGCAGGCGATGTGGAGATTGTGAGATAGGAGCGAGTGCAATGATATCGAACATTTTTTGTTGTGTTTTATGTTGTGATTTGGAACGTGATGTGATATAATAATGTGATATGATTGTTTGCAATGAAATGGGTGTCTAATGTAGTACCTGAAGGAGGGTTCAGATTTGATCTCAACTCTGGCCCGTCATACCACTTTCGTCTCGTCTCGTCCCGTCTTGGTATTGACCCAGACTATATTTTTTAATTCATGATGTGAAAGTGAGGGTGAGGGTGAGGGTGAGGGTGAGGGTGAGGGTGAGGGTGAGGGTGAGGGTGAGGGTGAGGGTGAGGGTGAGGGTGAGGGTGAGGGTGAGGGTGAGGGTGAGGGTGAGGGTGAGGTAAGAGAAGATCAGATGAATAATGGAAGGATTTCGGTAGCAGATAATTTGCGCAGGGAATAGAGGGGGAAGGGGCGATCA
>NGKJ01000009.1:376853-472649 GCA_002162495.1 Myriosclerotinia curreyana
GGGGGGAAGGGGTGAAAAGTAATTCATCTGTAGTTAGCAGATGGCCAAAAGGAAATGTAGAGACGGAGAAGATTAGATGAGGAGAGCTCGATCGTTCCGGGCTCGATCTTCTCGCATTTTGCAGATGTGCGCCTGAGTGGCTCGGATATCTATAGGCGAGATTCGTGGAAGAAAATGTGAATTGGGGGAATGGGGGCGGGAGGAAGGGGGGTAAGATGGAGGTGGGATTAGATGGGATGGATCAGGGAGAGGGAGTCGGGATGATTAGGGATGTGCTTTCTTGCAAGCGGGGAGTGAATTTGAGGATAGATATAAATTAGGATCAGATGAGTAATTATTAGATTTAGAACTTTATTTCGAACGACTAATATGATGGAATGAATGAAATATAAGAAGGGGTGAATACATTTGGACATTGAAGTGATTCTCGGCTGATATCAGATGCATTCACACACTGTAGGATATTATCTTCTAGAATTCTCGTCCCGGCGATCATCAGGTAATGATATCCTTATGTTATGGGGTACTTGATACTATTCCTGTAAACTATGAACCAAGGACCTTCCCTTGACACCCTATGCGTAGATAACACAATATTCTGTCGTCCTAACGCCAAACGCAATTATTCATGCAGACATCAAACATCACTCTCGTCACGCTAAGCCCCGCTCCGATAAACCTGACTACCCTGTCCCCTAATAGCAATCGTATCTCTCCTCTGTAATACCACCAATGCTCTCTCCAAGCTCATTTCGCTAAAGCCTCTTCCCTCGCACATTTCCCTCTTCAAGGTCGCCAAACTTGTGCTCCATCCCACTGGCAATCTTTTCTTTAATTCCTCTTCTAATCTTGCGACTTCGTCTTGTAGTTCCCTACTTCCTTGTTGTGCGACACCTTGTTGGACGGCATCCATGGTGGATGCTAAGAATAATCGGATTGCTTCGTCGACGTGATGTTCGTGGGCAATAGGGGATAGCGAGATTTTAGCGAGAGATTCTGTTATTCGGATGATGGCTTCGAGTTGACGGACGGTGATTGGAATGGAGGAGCGTTCGTTTGTCGTCATTTCGGTGGCATGGACTTGCTTTCGGATGGAAACAAAGTGAGAAGACAGCTTTTCAGAAGCTTCTGGGGAGAGGCGGGGTGCGCAACGGCTGGAGGTTGTTAGTTCTGTACTTTCTTGTTGTATGTGACGAGCAAAATTATTACGTACGATTTACAGTAGCTGACATATCTCTTCATCTTTTCAACTGGAATCTCCGACTCGGCTTGTTCTTCCCTTCCTCTACCACCCATATGAACGTTCATAACGTGCCTTGCCATCTTCTCATCTTTGCCTCTCTCATGCTCATCCTTGACTATAAAAATCATATCGAAACGCGACAGAATTGTAGTTTGGAAATCGATGTTCTCGCCCGGCGATTTGAGATCATCATAACGTCCGAAAATGGGATTGGCTGCAGCCAGAACAGAAGTTCTTGCATTGAGAATTGTAGTGATACCGGCTTTAGCTATCGAGATAGTTTGTTGTTCCATAGCTTCGTGAATGGCCACTCGATCCTCGTCACGCATTTTATCGAACTCGTCAATACAGACTACACCTCCATCTGCAAGAACCATAGCTCCTCCTTCGAGGTAGAATTCTCGGGTTGTGTGATCACGTTGAACGGAGGCGGTAAGACCAGCGGCAGAAGATCCTTTTCCGGATGTGTAGATAGCGATGGGAGCAACTTTTTCGACGAATTTCAAAAGCTGGGATTTGGCAGTTCCGGGATCACCCAGGAGAAGGACATTAATATCACCACGGAGTTTCATACCATCAGGAAGAATCTTCTTGGATCCACCTAGTAGGAGACATGCTATCGCCTTTTTGATATCGTTGTTGCCATAAATAGACGGAGCGATGCAGTTCGCGAAGACACTGTAGAGGTCAGGTCTTCGTGACATTTCGAGAAATTCTTGTTCTTCCTCTTCCGAAAATATTGCGTTTCCCTTTGCTGTGTGATCGACATCGCTATGAATACCAACCGCTCTCAGGTATGGAGTCCGAATGGCAACTGCCGAAGTTGTGGAGGACCCTTTTGTGTTTTTATTTTGATAAATAGAAAATATACCAGTGATCATACATCTCGTACCGGGCACCACACGGTTTGTCAAGTATCTATCGGTTGAAATTAGAACATGTCGCGGTAATTCTCCTACCGGGACTTGATCCGGAGCTTCTTGAAGCTTAATGATTTGTTGATCAACGAATTGAGAAGACTCATGAACAACCACATATGGATCCATCGGACAAGGTTCATCTCCAGGCATCTTTTGTCTATCGCAAATCCTGGGTAGTGAAACACCAGAAAACCCACCAGATACTGGTAACACCTTGGTAGAGCGACAATTTCGACATTGTATGTTGAGGGCTGTTGCTTTCGAGGAAAGTACTGAGGCTCCAATGACGATACCTGGCACTCGTACCAGTCGGGATATAGCGAGGGCATCTAGATCTCGAATAGAAATCTCCGAAGCTGTGGAGTGAAGGAGGAGTTGATGTTCGGGAAGGGCAATATCTCTGTCAGAGGGATATACGATTCGATGGGTACACCTTTTTAATGCACTTTCAAACTGCGAAAGCGTTAGAGAAATGTTGCGGGCGATTTCTTGGAGGTTGTTACCAATGGTATAATCTCTGCAGGTTCTGTCGCAAGTCGATGTGCAAGCTCTTCATTAAATGATATCAAGTGCCCAACGTCAACGTCGCAAAAGTATTGTTTTAACAGAACGTTTTCACGGATTTGATCTCTATATTAACTCGATTAGCATGAAATTGTACACTGCGGAATGCTTGCTTCCTACCTGTAGATGAAGGCATTATCAATGCGAAACTGGAGAATAAATTGTTCTAATTGCGATTGCACTTGACCCCGAGTATCTTCATTATCGCCATACTCAGGTGGTAAAACACTCAGGGAAAATACAGATTGGCGATCCATCTTATTATTGTTTGTATCTTTTTGAGTTGTTGAGTATGAATTGCGAGACTACTGGCAACATTGATATTCTGCTGTTGTCGTCCTGCTGTTGCTAAGTGGAGAAACCTAAGGTTTTTGATAAGACGCGTTTTCTTCCTTTTTTTGAACGCGACAAATACAAAGTTCGTGTAAAGTGTTTGCATGGAATGAACTCTTCACTAGCCACAGCTGAGATCCTAGTAAACCACAGCCTCGAGTATCAGCCTCATTCTCCAAACAACCAATTAAATTCGGACAATGAATATGTCATATGTGGATGTTATCGAACGGAAGGCTGAAAGAACGGAACATCACTTCAATGAACTTTCCTACAAAATAGGACAATCAATGAATGCATTTACGAAACGAATATGCAACTTGCACGAATCTACGATATAACTATTTGGATAAACTCATCCTCGAAAGTTTCTCTTTGCCAGCAATGATACCCCTATAACAATTAGTTTTTGTCAACAAATTCGTGTTGACTACTAAAGCAGCTTGCGAATGCGCCTCCGTGGCCTGTATGCACCTTGAGTAGTTTGAAGATATTTATCTTTTGGCTACTTTTCGATCCACGTCCCAGTTATCGCCGGGTTTCAATTAAGATTGCGCGGCTGTGGGGGAGGTTAGATTCGCCTTGTAGGGCCATCAATATATAATTAGAATCATGGATCATTCCCCAGCATCGCGGTTTTCTGTGGAGGGTCTTTCTCCCACTTCTCCTGGGGGTCAGAACGAATATCCTTTCCCAAGGTTTGTTTCGCGACTCGAGATCTAGTAAAGACTAAAATGCTGATATCTAGCAGACCTGGCTCCTCCAGTGGCAGACTTTATCCAAGGCGAGAGTCAACAGCTAGCTCGATACATTCGATAGGGGGGACACTGGATACAGTTTCACAATGGCATGGCTTAAATGAATCGGGGCAGAACGGTATGTTTTGAGAAAGTATTGAGAATTCAGGAAGCTGACATGTGCAAGCTATATCTACTTTACTCCAACCACCCATCGTTCGAACTGGTCTTATTCCCCACACTTCCGCCCCCGCATCGAGTGCCTATAAACCTCCAACGGCTCGAGATATACCCCCAGTGACGCTCACAAATATACCCCATATCGATCCTTCGGAATTCAAATCGTACTTGTCACAAGTAGGAGCGACCTATGATGCATTACAAAGAGCGAAAGAGAACGAGGAAGAGGGGGGGACTCAATTGTCACGCAAAGGCAACAAGGCGGATGACTTCGCAGATATTCTAGACTTCGACCCACGGACGCCTAAGCTTTCTAGGAAATCATCTCTGGCTTCTCTTGCATCATTGGAGAGTCCTTCGGCATCGGTTCGGAAAAAGTCGAGTGGTGGAAGAAGAGCCCTACATGCGCCGACTCCCATTTCTACAGTTCCTAGCGTGTATTTTGAGGAGGATTTCCACCTGGAAAACCCAAGAACTTTTGATGTTGTCAGCGAACGCTCAGAGGTCATCCGGTCGACACCTGACTCTCCCGATGAACGCCGTGCAAGCAATGGCTCTGCAATTAACCCCAGAAAGGCCCTGGCTACGAATGCTATTCTTCAAGAGAAGTTATCATGGTATATGGACACTATTGAGGTGCATCTAATATCCTCAATATCTACGGCCTCGACTTCATTTTTCGCAGCATTAGGATCTTTGAGAGAACTGCATTCTGAAGCAGCAATTTCCGTAGAGAGGATCAAAACCCTGAGGAAGGAATTGCAAGACTTAGATGAAGAGATGGCCGCCGGCGGATTAAAAATTGTAAATCTGCAAAGAAGGAGAGAAAATCTGAAGCAATTGAACGATGCAGTTCAGCAGTTGAAACAAATAGTAAACGCCGTTGCGAGCTGTGAATCAATGGTGGAGAATGGCGATGTGGAACAAGCATTGGACGCAATTGCTGCGTTGGAGAAACTTATCGCAGGTGAGGAGATTCTGAGCAAGCCGGGCCAGCGAAAAATACAACTCAGGGACTTGAGAGGTGCCATGGCCTTGCAAGGGGTAACAAACGATTTGGATACTTTACGTTTCCGGATTGGCAAGAGTTTTGAGAGCAGATTTCTCCAAGCTCTTCTTGGTGATATCAGACGTCATGTTGAAACGGTATCTACCGAAGATACCCTGCAACGCTGGAACCTTGCATCTTCGAGATCAAGGGGCAGTCACAGTCGCGAGGCATCTTCGCAACAACCCACATATCTGACAGTTCCTGACGAATTCCGGACAGAATTGTTATCGAACCTCAGCGGGTTGTATAGGGCAAAATATACTTCGGCTGCAACTTCTGCATTTAGAGATGCTGTATTGCGGGAAGTACGGAATATTATCCGACGCTTCCTCCCTAGTTCTAATGATGACGATGCGGAATCTATGATGTCGGCGTCCACGGTTGGTGCTGCTAGACAAAAGAATCAGCAAGAAAAGTCAATGATATTAGCTCGTAATCTACGTTCATTGGATCCAGATGATGCTGAAGAACTCCTCAAGAAAACTTACATTCAGGTTGGCGAGACTCTAAGAAGGCTAGGAACTCAAGTCAAGGTACTGCTCGACGTCACTAGTACTCTTGGAGATCCGGACACTCCTGGGGGTGTAAAGTCGCCACCGCGAAGCCCTGTCATAGGATCAATCAATGCTAGAATGAGCCCCAGTCTAAGGGGTAGTTCTGGTAGGGAACTGCAAGAAGAATTACACCAGACGCTAGACATGTCTAGTCTTCTGGGACAAGCTGTCGATATTGCTCAGGATAAAATAGTGAAGGTGCTACGGGTGAGGACAGAACAAAGTACCCATCTATCGGTCGAAAGATTTTTACGATATTTCACGCTTAATCTCCTCTTCGCAAACGAATGCGAAGCTGTATCGGGTAGAAGTGGCACGGCGCTCAAAAATGTGGTCAACGGTCACATCAAAGATTATGTCCAGCAATTGGGTGAATCAGAGCGGCAAAGTCTGGCTACAGGCATGGAAGCAGATCCTTGGAACGCCAAGGATTTCACTGATGACGATAAAGAACTTTTGTCTCAAATTCTTTCAGCAAGCACACAAGACGTCGAAGCCTGGAGCTCTGGCAGCAAAGTGTGGCAGCCTTGTACTGATTCTCCCCTCGGAACCCAATCTTATCTCACACCTCCAACGAATGGTGCCCAAAAGAATGGCACCTCAACACCAAACTCTACCTCTACACCTAGTAAAGCCCAAACTCGCTCTGCAGTCATCGATGAACAATCATACATCCTCCCAATATCCGCAATTCTGTGTCTTCATGGTCTCGCCTCCCTTCTTCGCCTTAATACTGGCATTCCATCCATGACCTCTGAAATTGCTACGTCGATTCTTTCCTACCTCACACTATTTAATTCCCGCGTGCAACAACTGATCCTCGGAGCTGGAGCTACCACTACCGCAGGTCTGAAAAATATAACTACCAAACATCTCGCCCTCGCTGCCCAGGCCACTTCCTTCATATCCGTCCTCATCCCATACATTCGAGAATTCGTTCGTCGTTATGCCGGCACCAGCTCCTCTGTCTCTGTTCTCATGGGCGAATTTGACAAGATCCGCCGCGCGTACCTCGAGCATCAGCAATTGATCTACGATAAATTTCTCAACATTATGGCCGGAAGAGCAACGGCTCATATCAAAAGTATGAAGACTATTGACTGGGATGATGGAAGTAGAGCCGCTTCTGTCAATGCGTATATGGAAACAATGACGAAAGAAACGCTTACATTGCATAAAGTCCTGAATAAGCATCTCCCAGATATGACTGTGCAGATGATTATGGAGCTAGTTTTCAAAAGCTTCAGAGAGCAACTGGGGAAGGCGTTCGGGGATGTGGTGCTGGGGAGTGAGGATGCTAAGGCACGGTACGTTTTTTCCCCCTCTTCCTCTTTCCATCCTTCCAATATCCAGGTGACTAATAAAAAATAGAATGCTTCGCGACGCAGAATACTTCAAGACCCGTATAGGTGGTCTCGATGGTGCAAATGATGCAGGCGATTATATCATCAAAGTCGTACAGGATAAGAAGGTCCCGAGGACTTCAACTTCGCCTCCGCCCTCGACCACACAAACCACTCCCACGGTAGAAGGAAGTCAGCCGACATTGGAGAATGGGAATGGGAACGGGAACGGGAACGGGAACGGGAATGGGAATAGCTAGATCCCGCAGGATGGGTGTTTCTCGGATGAGAAAATTCCCCCATAGATACCTTGTATTTCTTACTAAGTGATCAAAAAGTAGAAGGGAGCGAATAGTGGAAAGGAAAGAGGGAGGTTAGTAAGATAATTGTAGATAGATACTTGGATTATCGTCGGCATGAGTATACTACCAATGAAGACGTATTTGTATATTATCGATTACCGAGGAATGTTTAACAGACTTTTCATAGACAACTTGCGAGAACAAATGCTTTATAGTTGTACATAATATTTAGTATCGACATACGCCTAATTTACGCAGAAAGTTCGTAAAGTTACTCGTCTTGATTTGTACTTTAGCTTTTTATCTTCATCTCCACTCATAGTCTTTTTACTCTTGACAGATTTTTAGTTGTATATCTCATGAAAAGATCTAGCATTATTTGTTCCCGTCTAATCCATATCTAGTGTGCAAGCTCTTGACACCTAGGCGTGATTTTAACACTCGGCTAGACAAGGAGGTGAATACTAGTGCTAAGTAACTAACTAACAACTGTTGAACTATGAGATTGCGAGTTCAGTCAGTGATTATTTAATAGGATATATATACCATCCCGAGACAAAATAGCGATACATACACACGCGTATTGACGATGGGCATGAAAGTTGTTGCGAGTCGTATGCTTATTTTAGCACTGGCTGTAAACTCTTAGTAATGTTTCACTACATTGGGTACTGTATAAACATATATGGTAGACTTCCATAAGCTTTATTCTCTGTATGTTTAACTATTTTATCTCGGATTCATACCGTTCCTATTCCTCTCCATCGCATCCTATCAATCCGTAGTCTCCGTCAACATGACAGGTATGATTGATATCGCACGTCCCATCGCATCTTCTGTCTATTGACTATCTTCCCCATCTAGTATATCCGAACCGTGCATGCATGGTAATAGTACAAGCAGATCATAACCATCCCAATCATGAAATCGTTATTCTATCCTCGTAATATACCAACCAAAAAAATAAGACTGCTCGTGAAAATCCATTCGTATTCATGATATATTGTGTCATGTAAAGTCGTGAATATCCCAAGCCATCCCAAATAACCATGCTTTTCCAGAAATACCAAAGTAGAAAAAGCCGAGAGAATTAAAAATTGCAAATCTAGGCTTGTGGGGGCTGTGGAGCACCGCCTCTACCTCGAGCAGCACCGCGGCCTCTACCACCTCGGCCTCTACCTCGACCTCGCGAATCCAACGAAGGTGGAGGAGCAACATTGTTGTAGGCTACGCTACCCGCTGCGGGGATGCCCCCTCTAGCGCCTGCAAATGCATTTCCACGACCTCGGGTACCATTGGCATTGCCGCTTGTATTAACAGGTGTCGTGTCACGGATAACCATGCTGCTATGAACTGCCGGAGTAGCATTGTCACTAGAATTGCCGAATCCTCCACGACCACGTCCACCACGTGGTGCGAAGTTTCCGCGTTGGCCTGAGACAGCACCACGGAAGGAACCTCGAAGTGGAGGAGGTGGTCCAGATTCTCTATATTGCTGACCTCTTCCATAACCATAACCACCATTTGCTGTCAAAGGCGTGCTAGTTGGAGCGGGTCTCTTCTCAGCAGCGGCTCTGGAACCTACGATCAATTGCTTGTTGGTAAGATTGAGTACACTAGCAATTGGTACTGTAGATCCACGGAACGGGGAGCATCGCTCTCCAAGAGTTGTGCCACTCATGAAAGTAACGTCGAATAGAACGTCAAGAAGCGTGGTGCGTGGAGTGCGAGAGATACCCACAACAGTACCGCGTGTGGCGATCGGAACACGACCAGAATCTGCGACATAGACAACGCGATCACCCAGAGAAAATTTCTGGTTACCGCAACGATGTTCGGCATCGGATGGTTTTAAGAGCGCACCACGTGGAACAGCCTTGAGAGCCATACGTTGAGGTTGAGGACCATTTACCAAAGCATGTTGGGCTGCTTGCTCAATAGCCATTACGGTATCAGAGTCAAGCTGCTCGGCATCTAAAGGTACCTTTTCGAAATTTTTGGACTCGATGGTTTTAAGCCATGCCACGATCTCCTTGACACTGGCACCAGGGAAGTCAGACTCCTCATAATCATTTCCCTGAGGTTTTCTTTGAATACCGGCAAAAAAGTGAGGGAATTTAGTCATATAAGTGCTGATAAGTTCTATAGCTTTATTGCTGAATTCCCAGCCGTTGTCAGCTCGTCGAGAATAACCCAAAACCTTGAGTTTCTTGCCCTCAAATTTGAGATTAAGTCCCAAGTTGACGCGGAGTTGACCGACGGCAGAGACTTGGAAGGATGAAGTGATCTTGCTGAGTACTAAAGGATGCAATCCTAGCATTTTAGCAACTGCAAAGGATGGCGTATACTGCGTAGTATTCTTGGCATTATGAACAATGTTTCTGCCAAATTCTACCTCTTTGCCCTTGATTGTTGATATGGAGATTTGAAGTTTGTGATCTGCGTGACCTTCGACCAATCCTGGTCGTCCATAGTTAAAGTCGCCAAGGAAGAATACTCTGTCATCAACAGGGAACTCCTCCTCTACAGGCAAAGCAGCTTTCTCTAAGAATCGCTGATCTTCGCTGATAACTTCATCCACTACAACTTGCGAAGCATAGTCTGTATCCTGGCCAGGAATAACAGCATACTCTTTAATGGTTGCACCATCATCCATCTTCTTAAGACCTTTCAACATCTCCACATGAGTGAGAGACTCCACCGGTCCAATAATTATACCAAGGCGCTTGCTATAAGTGCTTTCTATTCTTTCGGCTTTCTTGCGGAAGTCGTCGATTTCACGAGGTCCGTGTGCTCTAGTAATAGGTTGACCACTGGCATCTTCGGAAGGCAGATAGTCGAATAGTTCATCAGAAACTCTAACAACTTTACCTTCCTGTAAGAAAGGATAGCCAACGAATACTCTTTTACCAAGTTTCTGTTGTGCTATTTTGACGTTTGTTCGAACTTCGCAGTCTTCAATTGTGACAACCATACTTTCATTACGACTGTCAGACTGAAAAACGTTCACTCCATGGAAACCCGATGTTGCATTGTATGGGAGATAATTCAAACTTGGGAACCCAGCTAAAGCTGCAGATCCAAGTTTGGCTCCATCCATAAGACCATGGTAAAAGTCTAAGCCCTCGATAGTCGGCAGGTCGAAAATGTTTTCAACGCAGTGGCAGTGAGCAATATCGGGGAAGATGCCCATCAATGAAGATGGATATATGAAGTCGACATCTGGATCGTAAGTGAACTTCAAAGAGACTCCAAACTCGTTTCTAGCCTTCTCGGCGTCGCTCAACAGATTGTTCTTCGTAGCCATAGCATCCAACAATCGCTTTTCATCGATGAAAGGAATCTTGACCACAGCTTCCCACTCCATCTTCTTTCCGTTCATGTCTAGCTCAAAATCACGAGGGTAGAAATCGATGATAGGTGAAGCGGGATTTGTCATGAGATCGTGATATACAGTTGGTACAATCTTTTTACTACGATCCGGTAGCACACCCATAAGTTGCTCGAATGGATGGAATGGCTGACCAAGCTTGAAATTTACATCTGCCTTGAGTCCTTTGACGACATCTAATGACATTATTAGCAATAAGAAAAGATACATGGAAAATATGCCTACCAGAGATCATCGGTGAGTAGTGATATTGGTAATACCACGGCCATGATACTACGCCACGATAGTAGTAGTAAAGAACCCACTGCAAGCCCTGGACGTAATTCTCGCACAACTTTGTCAACTCAGTCTCGTTCTTTCGATCCCATTCGAATTTGCCCTCATAATATTTATCCTTCCACTCTTGGAATTTCTCCTCGTATTTACGGTCCATCTCAACTTGTGCTTGTTCTCTAGTAACGTCGAGAACCTCTGCTTTATCGTACTTTTTGACAATCCGCATGATCGCAAGTTGAGATTCTTCTTCTTCGTCATCCCCTTCCTCATCGTCGGCATCGAGTTTAGCGGGGAATGAAAGTTGCATGTGGCGTTCGCCTTCATCACTCTGAACCGTTTTCCATTCCAGGTGTAGGCTTTCCGCTAGGTCCTGCGCAAATTTTCTGTCCGCTGCGGGCAACTTGTTGGATAAATCCAGTGGTTCTTCTCCCCTTTTTTGAACATACGATTTGACTTGCTTCCATACTTGCTGTTGTGCAGTGGTCATGACAAGTTTGCTCTTGTTCTTGCCTTTTACCATAACATCCTCCTTTGCCATCTGCTTAGCTTTGAACCATGACGAGTCCGAGCTCTCAGATTCAAAAAATCTGTACTCAACGTGAGACAGTTCATCAAGCAATATTGCCAGCCGGCTCATGTTGATGACTCCTCCCTCATTGATATATCCGCCACCCTTGGGCAAAATAGTCTTATATATCTTGAACATCAACGCCAATGCTCCTTCGTTAATATGTAAATTCGGAAGATTTGGTAAGAAATCATTGCCGACAAAGAACGCCATAAGAATGAAATCATCAATGACACGCTCGAGATCGAATGGAAAGCTCAAAACCCCCTCTTCCTTTAACTCCTGGAATTCCAGTTCTAAGTACTCTCTAACAATGCATAAATGCATCAAGTAAAAATTCTGATGCTCCAACTCCTTTGACTTGGCCTTGCTCTGTCTGCCAAAAGTGACCTCTTCACGAAGAAGACAGAAATGAGGGTCATGACTTAACAATCCCAACATAATTAAGTCTGCATCTAAACCATAGAGACAATGACGTCTGTTAGGATCATAATCCAGTTGTGCTTTCTTGAGCCGAATGTACTCCATAATTTTGTGCTCTCCCTCTCCTGGTACTTCATGTCCCGAGAGCACAATCTCGGTCCCTTGCCAATCCACATCTTCGGAGATCTTCTTCGCGATGAAGTATTTTAGTTGAAGGGTCAACTTTTGCATAAACTCCGTGCCTAAAAATAATTAGATTTGATAATATTATGCTCCCAAAACAACAAAACTTACCTGGTGTAATTGAATTACTATCAAACGCCTCTTCTTTTGGCATTTCCTTTCCTTCTCGAATTGCCTTCTCTCTGGCATTCTCGACATCTAATGCCGTTCTAAATCTTCGAGCTCGCTGTTGGTTCATCTTTGCCCGAGGGGCCACTCCATCAACAGCCATGAAGAAAAGCTGCTTTGGCTTAATCTTCCCGTAAAGATGCTCAATGTAATTAAAGATAGCAATGAACATCTGCTCCTCTGTCATACGAAACGTCGCATCGTCGGAGTCTTTATGTGTACAGTTATGAATGATACCATTCATATCCAAATACAGACAGTCGAATTCTGGTATTCTATTTTCTGCAATCAATTGCGAGATTGAGGGATACCTCTCACTCATCCATCTAAAGAACTTTGGAACACCCATGATGTAGAAATAATGCGCAGCGTGCGCAAGATGGTCTTAATTGTATAGAAGGTTTGCGATTTGTGGTGTGTTTATTGATGTGGCACACTTTGCTTCTACCACAAAGTGAAAACGAGGGACTGTCAAATGGCACAAATTCAGTACCTTTGCGAGATGAAGGAGCTGATGCTTCTTGTGTATCGACTGCCACGAATGGCTTGGGAATCTTGAGAAATAATCTCTTCGAAAGATCAAGGTAAGAATTCGGTCGCCTTCCTCCGAGGACACAACAAGCTACTAGTTATCCCACTCACACTAACGTCGTCACAATTAACGCTAGCGGCCGTCTGGGGCCGATCCTCAACTTTAACCGACCCACCCATCACGACTTTGGCGCGTCTTCCTAGCTGCAGATAATATTAGATAGCTCTTTTTTAACACGAAATACAGATTTAGAGCAATATATTCAGAGAACTATCTCCTAACTTCCCAAATATCTTGAGCCTTTGGAACCACAACAAAGCGAAACCTTTGCGCCGAATTTCCACAGTATTTGGTCTGAAAATAATCGCCAGTATGGCCCCTCAATCAGAAGATCACGATATGAACAGTAAGTTTTACTTTTGCGGAGAAGCGCATTATTTAATATAGAGTATACGCTTCAATTCTGTAGAAACTTGCTAATAGTTACAAAGTGAACCGACCCGAAGAGGACAATGAAGATATGGAGCAAAAGATTATCAACGAGGGTATTACTGATTGCCCTGAGAAATGAGAAGTCGTAACTAAATTTACCCTTAGAGTACAAGACGTGGAAGAAGAACAGTCCTTTTCTTTACGATATGATTTTAAGGTCTGGGCTATCGTTCTCCGAAATATTCTTGAGCTAATAGTCTCATAGCACTGCGCTCGAATGGCCTACCTTGACAACTCAATGGTTTCCGGATGTTAAAGAGTAAACCCAGCCCAGTTGTCAGTCTTGAACGTTGCTGATGATCTCCAGACCAGCAGGAAAGAATTTCTCCGTCCATCGACTCCTCATTGGTACCCATACCTCGAATGGCGCACAGAACTATCTACAAATCGCAAACGTCGAGCTGCCAAAAAATGTCACCCCAAATCATGTTGATTACGACGAGGATCGCGAGGAGATAGGAGGTTATGGAAAATCATCATCGGGGGAACAAGCAGCAATCAAAATGACCATCGAACAGAAGATTGATCATCCGGGAGAGGTTAATAAGGCCAGATACCAACCACAAAACCCAAACATTATAGCCACTATGTGTGTCGATGGAAGAGTTTTGATCTTCGACCGTACCAAGCACAGCAGTCTTCCTAAAGGTGTTGTTAGCCCACAAATTGAGCTCGTAGGACATAAGAAGGAAGGTTTCGGTCTAGGCTGGAATCCACACGTTGCTGGCCAACTTGCGACTGGTAGCGAAGATAAAACAGTCCGTTTATGGTAGGCAAAACTAAGTTGTGAAATATGAAACTCCACTGACCTGCTACTAGGGATCTTAATACTCTACAAGCAAATGGTCACCAATTGAAGTCGAGCAAAGTCTACACCCACCACACTTCCATCGTCAACGATGTCCAATATCATCCTCTTCACAAATCACTGATTGGAACAGTTTCAGATGACTTGACACTTCAGATCCTCGATGTCAGACAACCAGATACAGATAAATCAGTTAGCAAAGGAAAAGGCCACACCGATGCCATCAACGCTATCGCATTTAATCCCGCATCGGAATTCGTCTTGGCTACCGCATCAGCAGACAAGACCATTGGTCTTTGGGACTTGAGAAACCTTAAAGAAAAACTTCACACCCTTGAGGGTCATATGGATGCTGTTACTTCACTCGCTTGGCATCCAACCGAAGAAGCTATATTGGGAAGTGGCAGTTACGATCGTAGAGTCATTTTCTGGGATCTTAGCAGAGTTGGTATGGAGCAATTACCAGATGACCAAGAGGACGGACCCCCTGAATTGTAGGTTTTTGTCCCTTTTGATTTTGACACTTGTAAAATTCTAACCTGTTTCAGATTATTCATGCATGGAGGCCACACAAATCATCTTGCGGACTTTAGCTGGAACCAAAACGAGCCATGGGTAGTATGCAGCGCGGCAGAAGACAATCTAATTCAAATCTGGAAGGTCTCGGAAGGAATTGTAGGAAAGGATATCGAGGAGATTCCTATGGATGAACTGGAACATTAAAGTTGAGAGGATAATTCAATGGGGAATGGGACAGCCTGGATGGATAAGAAAGCAATGAAATACCCGAGCGTTGTTGAATGTACGAATGAATGGTAGAGAAACGAAAAGAAAGGATTTTACGCGTGCATTGATTTTTTTTATGAGTGGCCAAGGCGTTGACTCGATGTTGTTTATCTGGCTAGCTGTTAGATAGGCTGATAATGATGAATATATCTCAAATATACCACTATCCAAATGGTAACGCGCTCAGTATATATCTCACGAATATTCGGCCAGAGACGGAAAAATGAGAATCCCGTCTAATTCTTCCATAATCTGGTTATGTATCTTCAAAATATATCCTGAAAACCATCGGCTGAAGATATACCTAGACAGAACAGAATATCCCACGATTCAGAAAGGTACGACGGTTGGTATAAACACCAACATCCATCCATATCATTTACCGCGCCTATCACTCTTCCTGTTTGGATAAGCTGGAATGCGTGGGTGGCTATTTTTGGGCAGGCCAGAAAAGAATCAAGACCCAGGGTCGTAGCTCGAACTTTTGAGGGGAGACTGATTGAGATGGAAAGGAAGTGGGGTGAACGACAGTGGAGAGAAGGGAAAAGAAGAGGGGTGATGATAGGATTGTCGGGGGTGAGAGGGAGATAGTGACAGTAAGAGAAGAGGTTATTAGCGATGAATATTCGCTTTTGATTTTACATTCGGCTTTGCTGGTGTTCTTCGGTTCGATTACGGATCTAATAACATCTAGAAGCATAACATCTAGAAGCAATTCTCCCTTGAACTGAAAGTTGAAGTGATATTAAGTCGTCGTAAGTCCTTCAACATGATACTTTGTTGTGCTTTAAATACTTCCCCAGAGCTCCTATTTTGTGAACCTATCCCCAATTACTAATCCACAGTCTCGAACAGGAACAGTCTATATTCAATTTTTGAAAGTTCCGAGTTTTGGAAAGTTTTAAGTGGGCTGGGCCTTTACATATATCTTGGAAACGTCTAGATCATAGGGAGTAGTGTTCTGCGCCGGCATCCTTAGTTTTGTGGGTCATATCATTATGAAACTTCGTATATTGGTGGAATACTTTGGATTGGATTGGGCTGAGTGATAGTATTTGTAATTATGACTATAGTTCGATGTATATGTCTTGATTCTATGGGGTGGTTTGGGATTGGATGGGAGTGGGGAGAGGGGGATGGTGGAGGTATACTGGTTATCGTCGTCCTGTCATAGGCTTTGATCAGGCCGCTTTGAGGCGTCATGAGTAAAGGCTTAGGGTAGAATAGAGACGATTATATGGTATTCCAGTGAATACTAGATCACACTGTGTATTATCTGATTGAGTACCGTATAAGCGGTTGTAGCAGCTTGAATGCGAGAGAGTGTAGTGGATTCGTATTAGTTTTGGATTTCTGATGTATATGAGATAAGTCTACTCGTCATCTACCATTTATTTATCAAACAAACAGTTTAAACTCGCTGCATTGGTCACAGGCGAAGCTACGCGCTCTTCTTGATATCTAAAGTTTTCCTCAAAGTCCACACCTCCTCCCCACACTCCAATAGTGAAACTTGCGTTGGCTACTAGGCAATTCTCACCTCCTTTTCATTGTCGATTGTCCGAGCTTTTGTATGTGTTCTTGAGAAATATGATAATGGTATGCATATGCAACAATGATGCGAAGGACAATAATAAGAGTTATTGATAATCAGAGAGAAAAGTTTCTCTGATCGAGGTTGCGGCGGAAGGAAAATTTCGATTTTCAAACATGGTAAAACACTTCAGAGAACACTTCTAAAGTGCGGAGAGTGGCCGGTTCACATTTCACCCTTCGCTCGGTGCGAGGCAGTTTCAAAGAATGATATGACTATCCACACGAGAGAAAGAAGGTGATTTTATACCGTAGTCTACAAATGTATCTCCTTGGAGGGAGTAAGAATGTTTTCATATTAAGGTAGGTCCGTATTCGCAGCTAATACGACATATCCATATTCATGCATATAATGTATAAGAAATCATAAAACCAGATAACCTGACACTAAAGAGAAAGTATAGTACGTGGGTAACCTTATGATAGTATAAAAGATAACTACCGAGCCTCTCCAAAATCCCTACGCTGTTTGGATGGTATGCAATTCGAAAAGATCAGGGAGTTCCGGGTTTGGAGAATTGATGTTCAACACTTTGATTACTGTTCGAATCTTAGTTTCTGATGTGAGTACAGCGGAATATTTTGGGTTGTGGGTGAGAGTGGGTGAGAGCAAGTGAGGATATTAGCAAGAACATCAGGATCTGATAACGAAAAGAAGGGGGATGATGTGAAAATATCTAACTGCCAGTAATCTAAACACATTAAACGACAACAGAACTTACCAAAAATTACAAATCAACAACCCAAAGACTTCGCTTCCTACTACGAGGTATCAACTTAAAAAATTGATTGACATTCATCACACATGTCCTAAATTCATGCGCTACTATTCCAGATCCTAGGGAAGGGACGAATTGTATCAATGACGTCACGGTACTACTATGACTTTCCATTCCTAAAGGGGTTTTTATACTATAAACTCTAGTTCATAACTCTCTAATCCGCTATCAATAGTTCGTAGAGTTAACATCCATCCATCCATCCAATATATTATCTCATATCCATAAAGGCGTGCCGCCTGCCCCCGTCCCTTCATTCTTCACGAGCGCAACTTAAACCTCAATACTAGCAATACCACCGAATATCGCTGCATTGAACGACAAGGTACTACCTTGTGGAAAATGGAGTCTAGAAGCTCGAGTCAAAAATCACAGGGTGAAAGATTATTATCATCACACACTTGTGACTTGAGTACGAGGAAACGAAGGAGAGATGGGGACAAGAAGGGGGGATCTTGAAGGTATAGGCATTTGATGATGTATAACAACAAAATAATCAGTCATTAGAATATGAGCACCTGCCACCCTATGAATAAAATAGGAAGAAAAATAGTAGTGATAAAACAACATGATTTCGTTCTCGACTATATCCATACTATCCAACCTTGGAGCTTATAGAACCCGTTACTTTTATATACCCGAAAAGGAATCTTATCCATCCATCCATCCATCCATTAGGTAGGTAGGTAGTAAGTGGTATATAACTTCTCGTAAAAGATACCAGATAGTTTAATCAACCAAAAAACGTATATGATAAAATCGATCAAAGGAAGCAGGATTTCATATTCCGCACATCAGAAAAAAAACCTATCAACGTCTAAAGAAACAACGTGCTTGAATAACACACCGAATTTACCTTTTTCCCCAACATTACACCCGCGCTACCCATATCTCCATCCCATCATCTCAAACCATTCACTCGGCACAAAAAAACATCACAAAACAACATTTGTTTAGATTTTGAATTTCGTGGAGAATTTTGCCAGCCATAACTCCGAAACCTCCAAGATTCCTTACCGCAATCGGGTAATCCAAATTCCTATGGTATATTTTGTACAACGCTCAATCTCCTTTCCATCATCCCGTCATACCTTCACTCCCTCCAATCATGTATTACCATTAAATTATCACATCATATCATATCATATCCACCCACTCCAAAAGCACATCAATCATCTACCAGGAGTATTAGCTCCCATAAAAGGACCACCGAATGCATTCGAAGAATCATGTTGGTGTCCCTGTGCCTGTGCCTGTCCATCTCCGCCCGGTGGAAAAGGTTCTAGATTTGTAGGGTAGAATTGAAAAGCTGGATCGATTGTGTTTCCATTTCCATTGCCTACGAATTGATCCCATTGTTCCTAGTTCTCAATTAGCATTTTTATATCTCAATTACTATGCAAAATCCGAAGAATCAGACCTACCCAGTCGAGATTTGCCGGTAGATCCATCATTCCAGGAGCATTACCTGCATTGCCAAACATGGAAAATGGAGATGCGCCGGCATTCATGGATGCGAATGGATTCAAATTATTATCGAGTGCGAAAGGTGTGAGACCACTTCCGCTCGACTCGCTCATATTCAAATCCATATTGGTGTATCCGGCTGAAGGTTGGCTCGTGCTATTGAAAAGCGCTGCTGAATTTGGCGACAGACCACCAGAAAGCATACCTAGAGTCATAGCTGCGGAGTGCTCGGGTCTGAGGCTTTCATCATCAAACTGTGAGAAAGCTTCGGTTTTAGTCATAGGTGCGGTAGAAGTATCAATTATTGGTGCCCTTGAAGCCTTCAGCTTCTCCAGAATAATATTCAAAGTTTTACATGCTTTGAAAGCCTCCATCGATTCTTCCATGGTCCCACTCCAGATTTTTTGGGAGTTTTCGAGAGCCTTGAGCATATTGGCAAGTTGTTCTGGTGACCAAAAATGTCTATCGTTCGGCGGACAAACAATGTTGTAATGGAGTTCTAAGCATACGATCATTGCAGCAAGTAGATAATCATGCTTGGTTAGAGATGAAATTGCCCATCTCATTGAGCGCAAGCGCCCACCAGGTTTGGATTCAAGATGAAGCTTGTATTGATGACGAAGAATTTCCATAGCAGCATCGACACAGGCTCGGCGGGAATGATCGAAGCGATGATTTTGTCTCGCGGGTGCAAGGTATTTGCGATGTAAAACGCATATCGTCTTCTGCCAGAGAATATCCACATTGAATCTGTGCATTAAGAGTGTCGCAGGATCATGCATGCATTCTTCCATGGGTCGAAGTCGAAGATGAGGAGCAAGGTTGAGCTTTATTTCCCGCAATTTATTATCGCGTGCAAGAACATCGTCATACGCAATGCCCTTAGGATTGACACTTTGTATTTCTTCTAGTATGCAGTTCAGCTCATTTGCTATCTTAATTTTGGCGAGCATATAAGATACAGGAGTAGGCTCAGTGTTCGGTCTCGCGGGTGGTAGGTGTTTCGAATCCGGACCAAACTCATCCTCGAATATGTTCCGAGGAAGTTTTGTATCACAGTCGCTATCACGGATCATACTTGGAAGTGCTAATTGAAATGAGAACAATGTATCCATGGCGCGCACAAATCCCCATATCCGACGACGCATCTCACCTTGGAAAGGAGAGATACCAGGAAAGTTGCTTGGATCCCGATGATAACCCATTCGCATTGATAGTCGGGTGATCATACCGATGATGACCCAAAGTGCCACTTCAGCATCCCACCGACTCGCATATTCACCGTGTACGTATAGAATCAATGTCTCAATCGTATAAAGTGATGACTTGGTATAATCGGAATTAACTAGACACTGGACCGTGCGTAGTCTAAATTCACTAGCTAAGTCGAGAGTACGACCTACACAAAAGTTAGCATCATGGAGAAGAAGCCGATATAGACAGAAGACAAGACATCGAGCAAACGTTTAGAAAAACAGAGATGGACTCCCTACCTTTCCATTCCGGTGGTTCATCCCCAATCTTTTGGTATGACTGCATGGCTAAGCAGAGGATTGAATTACAAAGGCCCAGCCATACTATCGATGTTTTCGCCGGATCTTGCCAATGAGTTTGCAGCTCCTTGAGGAATGTCGGAGTGTGTATAATGTGTACGGCCGGGTCGTATGTGTTGAAATATCTAATTAACAATTAGTTAACCCTTCGTTTAACTGATATATGTGACTATAGACGGACCTCGTGATGAGTTTATCAACTTCGGATTTTAGAGGGAGTGCGTTTCGGAGCTCATCATCGGTGGCTGGCGTATGCGCGCCGAATAAAAATGCAGGACCATCGCTAGTAGGTTGCTTTTGAGATTTGATTTTTTCGTAGTTGTTTTCGAGTTCTTTCTTGTGATTATTGAAATAGCTTTTGACTTCTGCGATCTTTTTCACATATCAGTAATGGCTTCTAATCCAAACCAAATTTAAAAAGATACCAACGAAAGATTAGGAAGGGAAAGCTGCTCAACATCGATCATTGCCCAACCTTTGCGAAATATTCGACTCAAGAGGCTGGTTTAGCAATTGGCAGACTTGCATCGAGCCAAAGCGTTCGTTATGATGAAATCATGTATTGACAGAGAAAGGGAATTTTAAAACATACATCTGCTAAGACCAAATGCCAATGCGACTCTCCTAAATACGTTGTCTTTCCTTTATCAGGATCAACCTTCATGATGCCCAATGAGTTAGCAACACCATCCACATCACTATCTGCATCGCCTTCTTCTTTGATCATGTCGTCGTCGTCTTGCTCTATTTCGAGTGGAAAGGATGAACCCGCACTATCGCTCTGAGAACGACTAATGGCAGCAGCGGCGGCGGCTGGACCTGCAGATGAGGCACCATTGGTCATCAAGGATAATACTAAGCCTTCTAAACGGTCAATACGATTTTGCATATCATCAGGACTGGTTGCTCCTTGACTTTGATTCTTCTTTCGTGTGCCCGGTGCAGCATACGAGCACGAGGAGGCGTCACCTCTCCTCGTGCAGTTCTCGCATGGATGCGACCTGTTACACTTTAATCTAATTTGTAAGAAAGATTAGTATGGTCGTGCCAGGTTGACTAGGTGCTGACAGAATAGAACGGATCGTACATACTTTCTATGCCGGCAAGGCCCACATGATAGGGGAATTCTGTTTCTCTTTCGAACAACACGAAATTGGCCTTCTGGAGAGTGACCTCCGGCGCTTGAAGACGTAGTGGAAGGGGGTGTAGGAGTCATGATAATAAATTATTATTGATTTGTGAAGAGAAACAGGAGAGGCAAGCCCAAGGCTAAGGCCAAAATTTTGATTTTCTCAAAAGCTCATAGGACTGGGCCCTGTCCAAATACAGAATATTTTATCGATCTCTCACGTCTAGAGAGTCGGTGTAAGCTTGTAAGTTTTGATGAAGTGGCCAATGGAAATAATAGCGCGAGGAGGCGATATGTCTTGCGCCCAGACCATCAACCCCTACCCTAGTTCGGCAGGTGAAGCAGCCCGCTACCTCGTTGGAGAAAAGAACGAACGAGCGCTATTGGAAGGAGTGGTGGAGATAGAAGTATAAACGCAGATGACAAGAAACCTTATGTCCACTAGGCAGAGTTTTGACTGCACTAGAATCTCATATATAAGTTGATGATCCCTTTCAAAAGTCCAGCTTTACCCCCTTGATGACTTTCAATGACAGTGCCAAGCAACTTCAGCTTCCCTTCTCATCAAATTGTAAAGTGTAAGGTGGCAAACTCGAAAAATATGTTCTTGCTTGAACCCAAGCCTCCACAGATATTTCTTTCCTGCCAATGATTTACCAGACCCTATGGAGTATTCAGGATTGTCTCTGACTTCTCATGCACTTTCTCTAGCAATCATACCACCCACCACAGTATCAACAGCCCACTTCTGTTCAGAGGCAGCAGCGAGTGTTATTGAAGCTCCGCGGAGGGGCGCTAGCGCGGAAGCCGAATATGCAAGAATACCTAGTAGCTTCAATGATGTCCCCCCTTCGTCTTCGAATAGGCAAACGAATAAAGCGCAAGCCAGTAACCAATATGGTTAGAAATGGTCTTCGAAGATTCGAAATATGAGTTATTTACCAAGGTCTTTCGGGGAGTCCGATGACCGAGGAGTCATATATAGTGATTTGTCGAGAGAGCGGTTCGGAGAGTTTAGGGAAGATGTTTTATCTCATGCGCAGTATATGATATCAGTATGCAATCGCATGTTCTGGAAGAAGAATCAGTCATTGCGTCAAGGAGTGCATGAATGTTGAGAACTCAATTATGCTACTCACAAGCGGGGGTGAGGGGGTGGTAAGATCTGCCAATGGTCGAGGCCTTTGCCTTTGATACTGTAAATTCAGTACAGGACCATGAAAACAATCGCCACCAATTTACTGATTGATTTCAAGTAGTCAAATATGAAGACTTCGAAAGTATGTCTTCAAAAGAACTTCATTAGAAATCTCTTTATCGTTTGCGACAATATGTTTTTTTGTAAGACTTGATTGAGGTTGTTGATAGCCTCAAGCTACCTAGGCAATACCTAAGGCTGGCGCACTAAATCCCCGCCTTCACGGTCTGGGATCTTGGCTTTATAAGTGGACTAGCGGTATCTACCGAATGCGGGTCGGGGTGTGATGCGGTGCGGTGCTCGTACATTTGCTTCTTTTGTCGCCACTCGTAAGGCAATATACTTCTTTCGAAATAGAAGATGATTCCCATCGACCTCCCAAGACTTTCAAGGCATCAGTTTCGTACGCGTTGCTTACGTACTGATGGAAGTATAACCTTAAATCCAATATAATATACAAGTCGCCGGATGACTCAATACCTATTCGATTCTATTCACTACCAAACTACTATCTTCCTACCTTCCTGAAGTTCTAAGTGGAACGGAGATCTAAAGCACGCACGAGTATATTTTGATCTGGGTAATTACTGAGATGTCTTCCATATTCCCGATGGTGTCTTTATTCCCCAGCTCCAGGTGAGCTATCTCGCCACCGGGCAAAAATTGACATCATTATCTGAATTGAATTGAATTGAATTGCACATTCAAAGAATTCGTATCTACTTAACTAAGTCGCTTATTTCAATGAAAAGCAGATAATGAGATATCATGTTAGGTCTGGTGTTTGCCCACCAAACTACCTGCAGCTGACAATATCACTTGCATAACCGCAATACCAACCACTCAGCAGTGGAGAGCGCCATTCAATAACCATATTCTCGATTTACTCAAAAGGACTGAGAAAGTATCTCGCACAAAAACCTTTTTTCATCCTAAGTTTGCCAGCCGAGCCTGCTAGTAAGCAAAGCAGCAGGATCTAGTTGAAAGTTTCTACTCAATCATTATACACTGACCACCACCAAGATCCCCAAAAACTACACTTCTCCATCCTTTCAAACACGACACAACCCCCCGTTCTCGGCAAACTCCCAGTATACATCGCTCCCAACTGCTGCATTTGCCCAAAACAAGAAACCCGGGTCATACTTTTCCTTCACTGCTAACAATGCGTTATAATTTGGACCATAATAGTCATCCTTCCAATGCGCATTGTCCCATGTCGCTTCATTCATATACGTGCCTCCTCCAGGTGTGATATCGCGCAGCTCGTCCTGCCACATATTCAGGTGTTCCTGGTTATTGCGGATATCGTCAAGTCCAGCGTTCTTGGCCAACGGTTTTGCAAAGGCCATGGCGAATAGCGTATCACGCCAAGATGGCAGTACGGAATTAGGAGTGTAGTTGCCGTGTACAATGTTTGCCGCAGTCAAGTAAATCTCTCCACCACCATCAGTGATGTTACGGAAAACGCCAATGAGTGAGGGGAGAGTACTGGTTTCATCTTGCACTGTCGAGCGTGGAACATTTCGGCCACCAATCGTAATGTTACTATTATATGCTTGCGGAATATAATAATCGTAGTACTCGGCGAAGTTAGCGTGGACGTCAGCCTTATAGCTGTTGCCGAGTGAGATATTGAGTTGCCTAAGGTTGCTGAAAAAAGTTTCCAGAGCAGTGTCAATTCTATTCGTTGTTGTAACATCTGGCAACGTAATGACTGGCAACGAGAAGGCCTCGGCCGTAATCGCCGCGACCGTAGTAAGACCGTCAATAGTATCGAGTACGAGCAGAGTTTGTAGCTAGGCATGGATAGCAGCCCAATAGGCAGTGCTGTTGTTATTAACGAAAGAGAAGGTCCCACCAGCAACAGGGCTGTCAATATATGCGCGAACCTTCATCGAAAGCACTACTGCGAAATTTCCAGCCCCACCACCACTCAATGCCCAGTACAAGTCCTCGTGATTCGTCGGAGAGGCGGTCAAATGCTGCTCTGCCGCTGTTATTACTTCCCAATCCAATACTTGATCCGCTCCCAATCCATATGCTGAGGCGAGGGGTCCATGACCACCGCTTTGAGTGTAACCGCCTGTTAAGCCGACAGTGGAACATGAGCCACCAACGACACGATATCCTTGTGCTCTGGCCATCGGGTACAAATCAGAATATCGGACTCCAGTACCAATTTGGACCGCAGGTCCAGTGAATAGGGGGCTGCTGTAGTTGATAAAGGCGATTTTATCAAGGTTGTGCATCTACAAGGCCAACGAATCCGCTCCGGTCGAATGTTCGAGGAAGTCATGTCCCGTATTCTTGATAGTGAGTCGTATATTGTTATTCTGCGCAAATCGGAGACCTGCAATAACATCTTCAGCGCTACTGACATTAAGGGCGTATGATGCGAGGTTGCCTAGAATACAGGAACTGTTTGTTCCAAGAAGCGGGTTACAGGAATTATTCAGCCAATATGGAGCCATGATATTGACGGGATTGGCTTCACTTGGCCAGTGTCAATTTTTATCAATTATCTTTTTCCTGTTTCCTTTCCACTTACTAAGGTGATAGCATGATCCACTCCTCCCGTAATTGAGAGCATTTTGCAACATCCAATTAAGGTTTGTAGCAAGGCTGGTCTAACGGAACACTACGGATCAGTCTGCCTCCAACTGTTTCATTCAATTGTCCCTAAACTGTTGAGTTGGGCTATGCAGGGTCACTTGGAAGGTATCGATATATTGGTTTGTTTAAGAAATATAGGGTGTAATAGTTAATGCTCGAAAATAATATTTCAAAGAATAATATAATTGAGAAAGTAATAACACTAGTAAAACCAAGCATTTTGGATTAATAAAATGATATTATACGATACTCCTTTGAAATTATATTTCAAGCAGATTGCTTTGACTTTTTTATTTATCCAAATTGATGGCAAGTAGTGAATACAGTGATGATGTAAAAGTTTCGTTAGGGCTTACTAATCTTTGCATATCAATTCCAATGCATGCATTACAGCTGCAGCGGCAGTTATGCCACCAGAAGGTATATCGAATAGAAAGACCAACAGTTGGACTAGGATAGTCCACATATATACCAAGCCACTCTCAGGGACCCAATCTCATACATTCTGGGAGCACGCCTCCACGAGTAGCATGCACAGTACAAGAGTTGTTCTTGATACAGATCGACAGAAGTCTCATCGAGCTTTAGAGCAATGTAAGTACCTGCGCAGTCATCAAATTTGCCTGTTCTCGATGATAATAGCCGTCATATAACAGCAATATCCGCCTCATTTACCTTGTCAAAACCACGATAAACCAGTCAGAATATTACTTTTCAAAGTAAAGTTACAGAAATGGGAATGATACTCTCTCCCCTCCATCTCAAAAATTTCTCCAACTTCTTTCGATCACCACTTTTCCACCCTAACCTTTCATCATGGCCATGAGACACGAGCTTGTTGCTAAATGCAAACACGCTCTACTACCGCATCTGGTCGAGAGATTGGCGGGCGAAAAATCGGGTGCTTATTATGATAAATGGGTGAGCGAATTGAATGTATTAGCTATTACCTCCGTATAGCTTGCCAATTTCATCAACGGTCTAGCTTTGTTGCTCGTGGAACAACTCGGCGGTCCAAGAAAACATAGAATTAACCCCGAAGTCTTGGCTTATATCCGTACAAAAGATGTGCGTTACTCAGCAATGGTCCTTACCGCTGCCAAAGCTGGTTATACGGTTCGTGTATCTATCTTGCTGTCTCATTTGCTGCCGTTGGATCCTGAACGTCGAACGTTTATTAGATTTTTGTAACTTCGCTACGAAATAGTCCGGCTGCATCACGCCTTATTTGATCATCTGAAATGTCGACCTTGAACACATCGGATCCTATTCCGGCGCCTGCCCGCGTTATTATTGATGCTGTTAAGCCACTGCGTCACTTCACAGTCCCGCCGGTTGAAAAGTTTATTACCAACCAGTACCCGCAATATGTATTGAATAAATTTTTTAGGGGATTTGTGACAAACACCTATGGTTGATTTGTATGTCTCCCATGTATCCTTTTTCAATTCTATAGCTGGACAATCTTTACTAGTCATTCATCTGGGACCACAGGACTGCCCAAGCCTCTCATTTGACCGCATGAAATTTGCACTCAGGTTCTCAATGCCAATTCCAATGCCCACGAGACACCCGGTAAAATTCCTTCTGTGCTGCCCAACTCAAAGGGATTATGTATATCGGCGGTGATCTATGTTGCTTATGAGGGGCCACTGAGAGAGGTATTGTCCCGCAATTACTTCCCTCAGAGTTACTTCCTTCCGAAGAGTCTGGCCGTACTCTGTGGCGATATTTCAAAATCCACCCATGCGTTGGCGCTACCTTTGACATGACAGCCGACGGTATATACGAACTGGTAACTTGCGCGAGATGTGCAGCCATGCTTTACTGTCCCGGTTATGCGGCAACTCGGTGAATACCGTAACAAAGATCTGTTTGAGAGTCATCCTAGCATTCCTGATGTCTGGTGCTGGCGTGCTCGGTCGGATGACATCATCATTTTCTCAATGGCGAAAAACCAAACCCAATTCCTATGGAACAGCATATCATCACTAGTAACACGGAAGTCAGTGGTGCCTTTGTAATAGGCGCACAAAAATTTCAGACTGCCCCTTTGATCGAACCAGCTTCAAACAGTCTGCTAACAACAGCAGAACAAGCTGCTCTAATTGAGCGTATGTAGCTTAGTATTTAAGAAGCAACCGTAGTGCAAATCGGCACTAGAACCCTCCAAACCCACTCAAAAATGAGGATGCGCTCTCAACAGACAATCTATATGCACACTGCAGGCTCAAATTTGAATTTAGAGACTTAGGAGGCAACTATCCAATTCGTTTCATTGAATAGATGTCATATTGTCGATGCCAAGAATTTCGGAACTACCGTAGAGGGTCTCGGCAAATAAAACCTTTCATCTAACCGAGATTAGCGAAAAGTCCGGGGTAGTGGGGTAACTAATCCACGACAGTCTGAGGCTAATTCCTTCGCTATTGGGATTTTTATATTTAGCTTTATCAGTTGCATATAATATAAGAATAGTCATCGTCTCCTCGACTTAATGTATAGCCTGAGCGCATTGGGTACTTTAACATCTTGACATCCGACATATAAAATATGGATGGAGTAGTTTGCGCAAACGCCGTACTCTGTATGTAGCTGGGAATATTAACCAAGTAGCGTTACATGCCCTTTCCAGATGGTTTATTCCAGATGAAGAATTCCAGATAAATGCCGCATACATATACACATCACATCCATACCAAATTATCGATGATGCTCAACTCAAAAGCCTATGTCTGCTGTCGAATGCCTGCTGCAAAATCCGTATTCCTACATGGCATCCAATATATATCCCAATAGGTATGTATCTAGATTTGAACAGAAAAGTCTTTATCCCATCCAATCCCATCCCACACAAAATCATCCCTTGATTTCCCAATTTTCCAGTTTGGAGAGAAGTGGCTAGATACTAAGTATCCAACTTCCAACCCATAGATATGCATATCCTATCGAGTAATTATTGTATTGCCCTCGAGCCACCCTGATTTTATAGTATAAATCTATAAATCCAATCAGCTTACAAAAAAACCAATCATTCAATTCTCTGTATCTGAAAAACAATTTATATTTAAAACACCTCTCAAAGTCCATCCAACGAATATCCTCTCATCCAGATCATCTAATCCCATCTAATCCCATTCAACTCCCTTCCCAAACCATAATTTTATGTTCACAAGACTCGATGTATTTAGCTTGTCACGCTCGCATTTAGACACGGCGTTTAGAGTTAAAGTGAGTATCGATGATAAAATAGGGAGCGATGTCATATCAAATCATCCCAGGAACCAAAAAACCTCTTTATTTTCACCCATTGAATTCCCACAACATCGATATCAATAGAAGAGTATTTATGGGCCATCTACAGCGCACCCAGATATAACAGTACGCACGTAAAACTTGCCCAGGTGATCAGGTATGCATTCCTTACATGTAGCGCCGAAAATTTGTTGTTATGCGCATGCATATTTTCGAAGAGATTTCGTACCAAGTTCAATCAATTCTATTATCGAATCTCTCAAAAACGAACCCCCCCTTCGCCCGCTATTAAATCATTCTCAGGTACATACAAGAGCAGAATCCACGATGGAGATCGGGAATAAGATACGAGATATTCAACTTCTAGATTAACACATTACACCATACACCTTGCGCACAGATCTAGAGTGCAGGCGGGCTTGAAACTACCTAGTTATCGCTAGTATTGAGCTGGGGGTATGCATGTAAATGAATTCATCTATCGATTGACTTGGTATCGATTAAATCATCATGCTCCATTTCACATACGCTCATCTAATCAAGCAACTCTCTCCGAAATTTGACAAATTTTACGATCTGGTCCAACCCCCGAAACAAACGATCTACAATGTTGACCGACTTCCCAATTACATAGGAATCGGATAAATTGTGTATACGATTTTGAACGTTTCTCGCTTTTAGGCTATGATCCCGAATGCATTCGCTCGGTTGGAACCGCAAAGACGTTTCTAATAGACGTAGGCGAAGGTAGTGTGGAGATACGTGACATTTGAGACGTTGAGAAGTCAGCCTCAACGAATTTACCTATGTATGTCAACTCTTCTTATTAACAATCTCAAAATCTCGAGGTAATTTGGTTGTCCGAGTTGCAAAAAGTCCGTAAAGAACAGGACCGCGATGTCCCGAAAATTTGGAATGCTTATACGGTTGTTGAGCGCAGACTTGAACATTTCGTCCCTAGCAAGAATTGATTTCGTCCCCTTAAGGACCGTCGGAATGCTGATCCCAATCACAACCATCCTATTTGACCTTCATAATACGAACCACTCGATACCACAGAAACGGTGAGCCCCATCAGAATTCATCGAACTGAAGCATACGCTTCTTTCTTATCGATTTTCTATGAGAAGGCCGGATCTCTTAAGTTCCAATTGATTCCAAAATGGATAGCTGCGATTATAGAATTATTGTCATTAGCAAGGATGTCGAATTTCGTAATGGTGTACTTCAACCCGTTGGGTTTCTTTTGATCTTTTCGCCACACCATCGCATGCTCGAATATATGAGCCTTCGACCTCCACTTCTACGTCAACTCCATACAACAAAAATATCTCCACCACCGAAATCATAATTAGAATTCGTCCATCTCCAGGAGTCTTGCGATTATAAACCATCATGCCGATTCAATTCGCGTATACCAAGCACATCCTTCATCCCCATCTCCTTCGAACGCGCATGTGCATGTGCATGTGCATTCGAACATCGAATCTCTTTGAACTGCACCCACATCAAAGAATGCAATACCAATCAACTTTCCTCTCATCCCCTACATGTCACTCGACACTACACACAACTCACTCACTCGTAGCGTAGCGTAGCTAATAGCCGCCATGGAGTACAGCCAAAGCCACTCGGCAACATATCCAAATCTATACCCTCATCCCTATAATCCATCCTCATCCCCTCCCCATTACAAACATATAAACATAATCAAAATACAAACTCAATCAAATCAAACCAAACCAAACCAGACACTCATCAGATTCCACCAGAGTACTCTAGTACATTTACAACCACGAGCAAGAACATCAGGAACATATGAACATAATACTACTTGTATCCATCCATCCCTCCATCTCTTACCCACTAATCAAAAATCGCCAACTCAAAAAATGAAAAAAATAATATCTCACTCACATGGATAATAAGGATAAAGTTAAAGGATAAAGTGAAAGTTCAAGTTAAAGCCGCACCGCACCGCACCTATCAGAACCGACCCAAATCGACACCAATACTTTTGATTCCCCTCTGCATCAATGAATACTCATCCCAACCTTTCAACCTTTCAACCTTTCAGAATCTCAACTTTGAAACTTTCAAATCTTCAAAACCTTCAGCTCCCCATCTCTCAGCCTCAACCATTCTCATCTCCAACTTTTCCCATCTCCAACTTCCAACTTCCAATCTCCAACAACAGCGTACGCATAAAAACAAGAAAGTCACCAAACTACTAGGTATAACAACCCATAAAACAACTCTCAGTACACTCACCATTGAGAACTGATAATTTAGTCCCCCCCCTTTTCCCTTTTCCCCCAAACGCCTCCCCAAACATCTCCCCAAACATCTCCCCAAACATCTCCCCAAACATCTCCCCAAACATCTCCCCAAATATCTCCCCAAGTATCTCCCCAAACATCTCCTACCCCATCCCCCATCCTCCATTTCATATTCTATCTCATATGCTATCTCATATGCCATTTCATATTCGAAAGAAACATTAGATCTCGAGATTCGAGATTCGAAATTCGAAATTCCAATATTCAATATATCTTATCTCATCTCACCTCATCCATCTCATCCACTTTTCCAATACCTTCCCAATATCCTTTCCAATATCCTTTCCAATACCCATTCCCCCCCATATCTAATCCCCTCACAAAAACCTTCCCGCCACCATCTCCCACCGCTCTCTCCCCTAACTCTTTCCAGCATCTCTCCCTCCAAATACAAAATACAAATACAAATACAACCCTAACCCCAACCCCAACCCCAACCACAACCCTCCCCTCCGTCCCCTCCCCTCCGTCCAAAACTAAAATCCGATTTCAAATGTGCTCAACGACATAACCAGAAATCAATAAATCAATAAATCAATATCATGACCATGCTGCCCACAGAGTATGGTAAAAGAAAAAATCTCTTCATACTCAGCTATCGACTAAAGTATCGTTATCTACTCAGCATCCCATTCCCTAACCATCCCATGCACCAACCATGCACCAACCATCAATCAACCATCTCCCACCATCCCATCCCATCCCATACCCATCTCCATCCTCGATTCATTAACCATAAAAGCCTTCAGGGTATAAATACAAACGCTCCGCGCGCACGCGAGGTAAATGTCAATAAGGCAGTAAAGTATTGTTAACATGCAACGTAGATATCCATGACTGTAGTCCTTAAGTCCTTATTACGTAGAATGTCGGTGATTCTATCGCACTCACTCGTAGGAAAGAAAGCTCCTCCAAAAATGTGAAATGCCCAAGGATTTTTTCCATGCAAGATTCAATCAAATGAATAGCAACCACCAAAATGCTTTTTGCAGTATCGAAATTGAGATTAACTCAAAGAATTTGTAAAATTCCGTACAACTATCGCCATAAATCCTGGCTGCTGTTTTTCCTTGAGTGTCTCTTTTCACCAGCTGAACTATTAGGTCTAGGAGGATCATCTGCGGGTACTGCGAGGAAACCACCGAAACCATTTCCGACAATGACACTTCTTCTGGCGCCATGACCTGGAGCCCATGCGCTGCCCATACTATCACCTAGCCCATAACTACTGATAGGTCGTGCTGCTGTGGCTGAGCCTCTCCTTCCAGGTGCACTTGGTGGTTGAACTTTGGCGAAATTCCATTCCATCTCATCGAGACCTTTACTGTAAACTTCCAATTCTTGCTTAAGTCCCATGCCGGTCGGCGTTGGAGCCAGGTTGGCTTGCGTTGCAAATGGATTGTTGGAACTAAATCGATTGTTACTGGGTGCGGCAAAGGATGCAGTAGAGGAACGATCGAAGGGGTTAGGTGGTACGAAATTATCTGGATCGTATGCATACGCCGGGGCTGGAGGTGCAAGACCGATGAGAGATTCGGGGAAATCGCCATCGCGGACATAAAGGGCTCGAAGCGCAGGAAGTCGATTGGAAATTAAGGAGGTGGTGAGGTATGAGTAATGACTTTGTGCAACGCTCTTGAATTTGTTTGCGGATGACGAGGATGTGATTTCGTAGTGTAAGGTCTGTAGAGTAGTTGAGGAGAGTGGTGGAATATTTTGAACAGCTGGAAAGGATGTTTCTACCGATTCAACGATTGACAAAAATGTCAATCTGGGAGCGTTGTCGGTAATTTTATGCAACGTGGAAGGATGAACACCTGTTTCTGTCAATGAGAGATTCTTGAGTTTCTCTTGTGTGTCTGATCGGAATAGATATGCTTCCAAGCCGTTCGCCGTGACATTAGGTGTATTTTCGAAGACCAATTCGGTGAAGGCTGGAAAGGGTGGTAGATATTCGCTATGCTGGAAAACCTCATCATTGAATGTCTTTGTATCTGTAACTTTTAGAGCCCGAAGGCCAGTTAATGAACCCAAAGCACGTCGTATAATTGTAGGATCCATATTGAGTCTGGTGAATTCCAACACCTCCAAATTTCTCCAGATCTTACCAGTTGCCAATTGTTCAAGACTTCTCTCAGAACCAGTCATATACGTCATCTTTCGTAAATCTGGACATCGCGCTTGAATTTCGAGTTTGAGGGCATGGCAAGAAGGATCATCTGAGAATAAAGGCTCTGGAAGATCGAGATATCGCATATTGGGACAAACTGCAACACTTCGAGCAAGATCGGCTTTACAAGCTCCCCTGGTCATGTATGGTGTTTTGAGAAATTCCACCAACTCTCCCAACATTCTATTATCGCGAATCGTTCTGCAAAGAAGTTGTAACCTAATGGTAGGGGTTTGCTCGGGTTCTGCATTGCGATTAAATCGACCTTTATGTTTCCTCTTCTCCGATAATATTTCTTCAAGTTCGCAGAAATGAACTGCATCGATCCGAACACTATGATATCTGCGGGATGACTAGTTAGCTTCGATTGAACATTGCTTTCTTGCACAAATGGGTTGGATGCTTACAAAACCCTAACAGCTACATTTCTCCATTTCTTGGAGACTCGCGCACAATGTGCCAAATCTCTTGTATCGCATAATGGACAACAATCATCGAGAGATGATTGTTCGCATGTCTCATAAGTTTCGTCTAGAGAATGAGGACATACAAAAGTGAAGATACGTTCGAGAAGTTTATCGGGAAGCTTGGTTATGCTAGATCCACGCGGGGTTGCATAAGGCGCGGCATAATTCGAATTGGATGCTCGATCTGCTCTGTCTGTAAAGCTTCGTACAAGTTTTGGTTTATCCGATAGCCCTTTCGTAGACTTCTTCTTTCTTCGAAACCATTTCATGATGAAGTTTGCCAGTTTGAAGGTTATAAGAAATCACCCCTTGGGAAGGAGGTGATTATTAAAAGGAAGGGAAAGGAAGGGAAGGAAGGATTTCGGTATTTTACTTGTAAGGTTCAAGGTTTTGGTGGAGGTGTAATCGACAGGACAGGACAGGATAGAACAGGGATTGATTGTGGATTCCAGCCCAAGTTATTTCAGTACTTAGGTATTATTAATAATTCCAGTATTGAATATCCAGCATCCAGTAATAATTCCAGTTTCTTTTCGGGGGTTGAATGATGGTTGGTTGGTTGGTTGGTTGGTTGATTTGGTTGTGTATGGTTTGTATATGGTTTGTATATGGTTTGTATATGGTTTGTGCTAAGCCTGAGCCTAAAGCCTAACCCTGAGTCCCGAGGTCCCTAAAGGTACTAACTAATAAGCCTGAGAGAACGAATCAAGGAGCCTGAAAAGGATGATCGGTTAGTGCTTGGGTGCTTGATGCTTGGTGCTTGAGTGGGTAGTAGGAGGACCTACTTAGGTAGTAATAAGAGTAGTGTAGGTAATAGAATATATATACGGAGTAGTATTCAGAGTATCTTTGTTACTGATTCAATGCTCATACAGTACTTCGTATATGGAGATGGAAATAATAAAAAAAAGGTTGAAAAGAAAACTTAAATAAGCCTAGAAAGAAAACTTTGAAGGAAATAATATAGTAGACGAAGAAGGTAAATATAATATATTTATTGGTTTAATTACCTAGGTAGGTATAATAAAGTCGTTAGCAAAAATAGGGGGATTCACTACAGTATTATGGTATTTATAAGCTTATATGCTTATATGCTTATTATTACTAGTAAATAGATAGATATTTATTGTACTTAGTTACAAATACAGATACAGATACAAATACTAATAATACCTACTAATACAAAATATAACTATACTTGTTCTTTGTTTATTAATAATAACTATTTATACTTTTCATACTGTTTATATATTAATGTCTGTAACTATATTATTCACTAATAAAAAGTTAAAACTAGGTAATAATAATACCTACATAACACTAATAATAAGTAATTTCAACCTTTAATTCATTTGACAAGGTCTGGTTTGTGAATGTTTCATATTCAAACTGATCATCATCTTCTTCATCATCTTCATCATCCAAACTTCCTTTGATTAGGTAGGTATTCCACTACTACCAACTATAACCATAGGAATTTCTATTAATTCGGCCCCCAAACCTTCATTCTATTCTACTGTCCTATTCAAACTCAAGCGCTTGTTACTTATTTCTGAATATCTTTTCAGGGGTTTGTTAATAATGTATCGGCTATGATTGAATTGCTATATATAAGAGCAAGAGGATCATTAACTTATGAAGTCATAACCAGTACATAAGATGGAGTTGGAAGTCTGGGGTTTAGGAGATCAATTCACTACTCCGTCCGTACCTGGTACTACTCCGTAACCTATTCAGATCTACAAATATGCTGATCATGAAAGCGCTTCGAAGTTTCGCATTAATTAAAGGTTAATTGATGACGCTCCGCTGGGCCACTGCCGTGGGGGCTTCTTCGCTTCGCTCTTTTTACTATATCTGTTATAAAGTCGCTTTGTTCTCACTGGCTATTATTGCTTCAAGATGAGACGAACCACTCAAACGAAACAACCAACAAACAAGACAAGCAAGTAAGCAAATTCTTGGTATTGACCATACAATTCTTCTTCTTGCCACTATTTATTTACTGGCTGAACAATCTATCTATGTCCGAATCACTCAATACTGTCACGGGGCTAGCTCACCAATTTACTTTACTCTTTCATCACCAGTCTATCGACGTCACTTTCCATGCTCTCTCACGAGATTCTTCTCACATTCTCCATGCACCCGATGAGCGGTAGAATTGGAGGAGTGTAGAAGTCTAGTGACCACCTTCAATATCTCTAAACCTCAAATTAAATTCCTACGCATTTGATGCATTTTCCCCATCTTATCCCGCTCAATCTCAATCTCAATTCAAAGAGAAGGAAACATCATGGCTCAACATGAGATACCCGCATCTTTCCCAATGAACTGATAGTGGCCAGTGCACAGCAAGAATACGTGCCGTAAAGTTGAAGTTGCCTTCCAATATGATTCACGTCAAGGTTGCAGGTTGGGATGTGTACACGATGCTGAACTTTCCTGACAAAGGACAGAAGAGTACTCCGTAACTTCTAAATCATAACTTCTGAATCATATTGACAGAATGTGGAGGTCTAGAATCGTGTCAGTCAGTGTGCTAGATCGGGGGTATACCAAGACGATCTATTTCCCTCTACGCATCTCCAACATTACTCAAGATTGCGAGAAGCGCAGCAGCCACTTTCTATCTCAGTACATGATGCTCGAAATATCTGAGGCTAATACGTATGCCCACCAGTAGTTGCAATATAACTCTCAATTCCCAAGCTGCCTGTTTTGTTGCCAAATCTGTAGGGTCCCGAGACTGGAACCAGATTCCTATCGCTAGGGAAAGTAAAACAGGTCAAGGATAACTACAGAAACATGTATTGGTGAATATCCAAGAACCACCTTCAAAGACAATCGTTTCTTTATGGGTAGTAAATTATGGTCAAGCTATCTACAGTTGAGGCATGAGTGAACCCACAGGGCCTAATCATCTTGATCCATTCCCCATGACTTATAATCTGTTACAAATTCAACAAGCACAGCTTCATCCAAAACACCCCATTTGACGTAGCTGTATAACATCCACACTAAATTCCCATCAGACTCAACTCTTTGCCACGCCATGTACCATCTACACTTCCTCTATAAATATCGAACCCTTCAACGTCTTTGACACGGAAGAAATATTAAAGGCCCCAAAGCCTCACAATAAAAACCTAGATCTGCCAGAAAATTGGCAGGTTTAGTGATCCTGAAGAACGTCTCGTTTGGTATCTTGTTACTTGGCTTGAACAACCCAATCATCATGAATGAATCTCCAGTCGCACAACCTGTCTAAGCCACATCCTGCACTTTCGGGGGCTTACTTCAATACTTTCGAAGCAAGCACAAACAACATATCCATCCACGAACCGTCCTTTGTAATCATCAGATGCAGTTTCAAAAGAAAATCGGTCTTCTTAATTAATGGAGTAATGAAGATATATCTCTTTGTAGTATTGGGATCCAGCCGTCGTAGGCACACAACTATATTTCGCGTTTCTGATGACTTAGCGAATGTGTTCGCATTCGTGATGAGAATCATTGAATTAAGGAGGAGTTGCAAAAATCCTGAAGGATAAACGCAAAGCTAGTTCAGGCCCAAAGCCTTCATGAAAGGGTCTACCTCCAATCGAAGATTTACAAGACTAACATACATATACGATCTAGATGTCTCTCCCAAGAGCATGATCATAGCTAATATCTCAACCGCACGAATGGTTTGAAACCTGCTCTGCTTGGTGAAAATTGAAATCGACCACAAATCGAAGACTGTTTAGTTACGAAATTGCACAAGCATCATTATAATCCTCTTCTGATATTCTCTACAATGTAAAGAAATCTTTGCGATTTCAATACTCCTCCTTATAATCATCTTAATCTCTCCATAACTCTTTGAATTTTTCATCATCAAGAACTTTGTCATGAGTGGCAGGAAGAGTTGTATTGATCTCATCAAAACTGGAGATCATGATGTCAGCATATTAAACAACTTATTGATAGTAGATTCATCAGCTCATAACTCGTCAAACTTATGAACTCTTCCCTCTCTCTCATTTCCTCCCATAAAGCAGGAGTCTCCCTTCATCAATCCCGAAACTTTTGGCCATATCTTTTACATTTCTACCAGCAGGCTCAATAAATCAGGCTACCATCTATTCTTCTCCCTACCATCCTTGAAGAACTATGTTGAGAAAAATAAATATAATATGTTAACTAATAAACTAACCGTTGATTAATTAAACCGGCAAACCAACAACTATAATAATATATCATCAGCAAACCAATTAGGAATAAAGACTCAACTGATAGCTCCTTGACTGGCCAGTGGCCACTCTAATGGACGCAAGCTATAGTTACAAAAGTTGATCTCATCATCGGATCAGTCATGTATGTAGGACATCTAGATACAATCACTCAGGCTCAGCATTCTCTTCTGTCTCAGCATCTCAGCATCTCATTGTTGAAAACTTAACAGAAAATCACCACGAATACATCTGTATTCCGTCCTATAACCTAAACCCAACGAGGCCAACGATCAGGTTAAGCACGTTTCAATACTCTTCCTTTCTCTTAATCAAGTTCTATATTTGTGACTCCTATTACAAAACCTCCATTGTAATACAAATCATCTCATCCCATATCAAAACTGCTCTAGACAATCATCAGGAGTGGGATACTGTAACAAGAAAATTAGACAAGAAGCGAAGTCAGAATTGTAGCCCTGCACCAAGCAACAAAGCAAGCAAGCAATCTAGATCAAATCGCTAGGTATGTAGGTAGATCACCCACTTAGGTTTTCGTCCCGATAGGTTAGCTGTATATAAAAATCAAAATGGTGGATGTAAGTTGTAACTTATTTGACTCTTCAAACTTCACTCCCCACAAACATCTACATCTACATCTTTCCCTCGATTTTGAAGATTGCGAATACTTACATTTTTTATCCCCTCATAGTTTGACATCATGATACTACTACTGTAGGTAGTCAACGTCAATAAAATACATACCGTATATCTTTATATACCCCTTCATAAAATCGATAATCTCGTAATGATATGTATTAACTTGGAGTGGATATGCCGAGTTTGAATTCAATAGCTCATTTCAAGCTTAATTTAAGGGTTTGTTTTTGTTTGGCGCTGTAAGATGATCCTTTAATCCTCGTTGTCGCCATTTTCTGATGTGTTTTGTTGTCGTTTGTTCCTTGAGCGTTGTGTTGTTGTCGTCGCTTGTTCTTGTCGCTGTTGCTATCAATTATAAAGTTGTCGAACTTGACCTTTCACTTTTTCTCGTCATTCGTTATTCGATAATCCAATACAATATATATCCCAAGTCTGGATTCACCTGACGATCTATAATTAATAATTCACCGTCGTTTTCTTGATTTTGATATCTAGACACCCATAAGAATAAGCAGATATGAGGTCTTTCCTCCTCATTCCCTGCATCTTCCTGGCGCAAATTCTCGCAGCACCAGCACCTTATATTGTCACAAGCTATGTCGAACTTTCCGTATATACCTATGAAGTCGCCGAAACCCTACGAAGCACCACCTATTCCACTGAAGTCGAGACCTTCACCGAAGTCATTATTCCAAACGTTACTCCCGTTACAAATGCTATCAGTACCTTAACTGACACATCCGCCTATGCACATGTAACAATTATTGAAGTTGTTCTTCCACCCGGTAGCGGCCACCTTCCAACCTCCACAGATGATTACTACGCGATGACCACTGCCCCAACAACAAGCTATGTGGTTCCAATTACATACACACCATATCCAAGCTGTACCGGCACCGCTCAAAACTGGACCTACATAACCAACGTCCCTATCTCTCTCCCCACAATAATTGCCAACGTCATTACTCCCTCCTCCCTCACCACATCAGCTTCAACGTACACTTACTACGATGATAGCATCTCGGTCAATACCGTCGTCGAAGCCATTCTCAACCCCACGGATATCGCAGTTGATACATTGGCTAGCGCTTCTTCCCTTTATGAACCATACTCCATGAGTTATTGTTACACGCCAACCACGACTTGTACCACATACCTCTCGACTCCCACTTGCACACCCACTTGGGAATACCCCGCATACAATTACTCATCCAGCAGTAGCAATAATGACAACCCATACGATGATACATACTACTGCGACAGCTGGGGCTACTGTGAAGGCCGCGCCATCCTCCTCATCGCCATCTGCGTACCCGTCGGCTGGGTAACCATCTGGTTACTCCTCGGTCTTCTCGAATCCTGGATCTCATTTAAAGGAATCATGTTGGGAAAAAATCGCAAGCGTGGGGTTCCATATGCATGGTGTTGTATATCGATGATTTTCCTCTGCTGTACGGGACCAACGTATAAAGCGAAGAGTGTGGAGGAACAAGCTAGGTTGAAGGAGCTGTGGAAGGGGATGGGGATGGGGATGAAGTTGCGGTTGTGGTTCAAGTGGGGGTTTAGGTGGAAGTATCCGGATATGTTGGGGGAGGAACCCGAGAAGAATAAGAGGGCTTTTAGGGAGGGGTGTTTGTAGTTTGAGGGGTGTGAAATAGGGGGGAGGGGGTATGATGGATGCGTGCATGATAATGTTATGATGATGAGGTTAGTTTATACCTACATAGTTTAAACTTAGATAAACTTAGTGTGTAATTTTTAAAATGTGAATAAACGACTGTTGCTTCTAATTGGCCATTGCATTATGTTCTAAGAATATTCTTCAAGTGAATATAGAGAATTTCAACAGCATCAACATCTGGTTTGTCAAGGAAGTAAAGAAGTTTCTATCACTGGTAATAAATCATACAATGTTGGTATATATATCATATGTTGATATATTGAACGCTTCAAGCATCGGCAGTTTTCCATAAACCTGTATGTAGTAGTGCGTATATTAACTAGTAGGTAGAATTCAAATTGAAACTCAAAATGAGATAACATAACACTAACGAGACTCTGAACTGTTCAACTCCTACCTTTGAAATCCCTTACAGATTTTCCGTTTGAACTCCTATGAAAGCAACTATCCTCTCACTTTATGTCGGCGTTTGAGAAGTTTTCATAGAAGTTTTCAGAGTCCTATAAACAGGTAATAGTGACCAAACCTTAGTTCGAACTTCGAAGCCAGCTGTCTGATGATCTAGATATGGGCAAGGAAAATATGGGATTGTCGGATATCTCTCACTCATAGATATTGAATGCGTGGTATCTGTGTTTGCAAACCGATATCCCTGGAAACATATTCATTTATCTCTGGACAACTTTCAGAGTTTTTGTGATTTTCTTGGATAGGAGAGTGTGAAAGTCATTGCAGAGTCTACTTGTAACATTGTTAGTAGCGATCTAAGGAGTGTTTGTAGAGACAAATTGGCCAAAAAAGTCTTCATCAAAAGCTGTCAACCAAGATAAACCATCTCTCCACATCTTGTTCAATCCTTCCGACGAGTACTGTAGCTTCCTCTAGAGAAATACTGATTTGGATTCCAACCACCTTCTTCAACACACTCAAGGAATCCTTAAAGTCCTTTATGCCTTGTAGAATGTCAAACATTTTACTTTCCCACCTCTCATACTCATTTGTTTTCTAAGTTGATCATTAAGATTTTTTTTTAAGGAGTATATTCAATGGGTATATATATCTTGAGATCCTTGTCTTCTAGATACTGAATTGGACTGGATTCAATTTGTTCCCATTTGTCTTTGGTATAACCACAAACAATATGATCCAGTTTGTAAATGGTAGGCAAAACATTCTATAATGAAAAGGCCGATACAAGGTATTTGAAGAAAGAAGAATAGGCTACACTTGAAACTTTTGAAAGTTGCTTCCAGTGTCTGTAATGACATGATTTGACAGGGTCCTTTCCACTCATCCTTTCCACTCATCGGTCCTGGGAATTATGATACAATCACTAGTAGCATTTCACAAGTCATGATAAAAACATATTGTAAAGTATTATTGAATTGTTTGTAAGATACAAGTAGCAAAAATACTCACCATATGATACATTGGTCTAGCGAGAGACTTCACAAAACCGGGTAATATTTGTCATAAACCATTCCACTAACCCAAAGAAAACAAAGAAGTTTTTGTTCATAACACCCTCGGGAAGCCCACATGAAGCCCAGTCCCCTCTCAAGGTATCCAAAGATACAAAAAAAGGATCATACCAGCTTCTTATTATGTTCAAAGCCAACAGATGTTTTGTCCTAAACGCCCCACTAAACCTCGCATCAAAAAGTAAATAACGGACAGCCACAAGCCGACGACCACGTAAATCAAGTTTTTAAGTTGTAACTTCACTTCCAGTGAAAGAATTCAAAGAAAGATGAAGCTATGTCTCAAAGCCCACATTCTCCAAAAGGAGTAGAGTCAAGAGCCCACAACCCACAAAGCCGACGACCCACATATCAACACAAAAGTATCTCTAAAAGAGAATACTCAAAATGTGACAAAGTACGGACAGGCAATGGTAATCCTTGAATGACACCATCAGCTTACTCGAAAGACATCTTCTTTCCCTTGAAGTCACCGAAGCCACCACGGTTAGTACTGCCTCCACGTCCACCACGGGCACCTCCTCGTCCACCACCACCACGTCCTCCACGGTCAAATCCTCCACGTCCACCACCTCGTCCGCCACCACGGCCACCACCACCACGTCCGCCACGTCCTCCGAAGCCACCACCTTCACTGCGCTCTGGACGAGGAGTAGCATAGTCGAGTCTGACTGGACGACCAGCAATCTCAGCACCCATCATAGCATCATAAGCAGCAGTAGCATCTTCAACTGAACCGAAGGTAACATATCCGAAGCCCTTGGGGTTGCCAGTTTCCCTAGTGAGTGTTAGTATATGTATGAGAAGCTTGATACGAAGGTGAACTTACTGGTCAGTAGGAAGTCTGACATTGACAACAGTACCGTGGACACCGAAAGCCTCACCGACAACGTTCTCATCAGCTTCAAATGAAAGGTTACCAAGGAAGAGAGTGTCGGAAGCTGGGTTCTTGGCGTCACCGAATTGGGCAGCACGGTTGTTAGCACGCTCCTTTGGTGCTGTGTTGTCACGAGGAGTGGAGAAGTCAACGTTGGCCTCACGACCATCGATGAGAGCACCCTTCTTGGCAGCGAGAGCGGCAGCAGCATCGGAGGACTTTGCGAATTCGACGTATCCGAAACCCTTGGAGCGTCCAGTGGCCTTGTCGCTGATGACACGAGCACCAGTGATCTCACCGAACTCTTCGAACTCACGGTAGAGCCACTCATCGTCGATGTTCCAGCTCAAATTACCAACGAACAAGTTCTTGACACCAGAGTCGTCTCCGGAAGCCTCCTCAGTCTTGGTCTTCTTAGCAGATGCTTTTGGCTCATCCTCGGCCTTGCGCTTCTTGGATGGTGCTTCAGCTTCAGCCTCACTGGCATCATCGCTATCGGAATCGGAAGAGTCAGAGCCGGAGTCAGATCCAGACTTCTCCTCTTCTTCCTCAGAGGAATCAGAGCTATCGGAGTCATCAGAGTCCTCCTGTATATTAGTTAGTTACTGAAGATGATGGTAAGCATGATGAAAAACAAAGATAACTTACAGTAGCCTTGGCAACTGCCTTAGCAGCACCATTGACCTTTGCCTTTCCAGCATCGACAACCTTTTGAACCTTCTTGGCAGCAGCAACAACTGGCTTGGCCTCCTCCTCAGATTCGGCATCGGAGTCGCTTGAGCTATCACTATCTTCGCTTTCAGAAGCAGCAGCCTTCTTGGCAGACTTTGCGGCGGGTTTAGAGTCAGTTTCAGATTCAGAGGATTCGGAATCATCATCGGATTCAGATGATGATGAGGATTCAGAGGATTCTACCTCTTTCTTCTCAGCGACCTTAGCAGTCTTTCCGTTAGCCTTGGCAGCCTTAGCTGGAGCTGGCTTCTCCTCTTCAGATTCGGATTCGGAATCGGAACCAGAGTCGGACTCGGATTCACTGTCGGATGATGGAGTGGCAGCCTTCTTGACTGGCTTTGGAGCTGGCTTAACCTTGGTGGCAGTAGCCTTTGCGGTCTGTTTGGCTTTAGCTTTTGGTGTTTGAGATGGCTTGATGACTGCAGCATTCTTGACAGTTGTGGATGGTTTGACCTCAGTCTTCTTGGTAGACTTAACAGCCTTTGGTTCCTTTGTCTTGGCCATTTTGAATAATTACTTATTGAAGTAGTTATCAATTGTTTGAGTGGAAGGATGTAAAGGTACTAAATTCTTGTACAAAGATGATGAATTGATACAAGAAATGATTGAAAGTAAGAGGATGTAGGATGGAAGGGAGAAGGATTGAAAAATGGAAAAGTGAAAAGTTTAAGTAGCTCATCGAAAAGCTCTTATCCTTATCCGAGAAGGTTTTTTTTTTTTAAATTACGCTAATTTGATAAAAGATAGTGAACAGGGGTCTTCGGTCTGCACAGGGAAATAAAGTACAGTTCGGCCACAGGGAAATAAAGTACAGTTCGGCTCCATAATAAATCGTGACCTGCAATGTTCAATCCGAATAGCTTCATTACAAACACTTTTGTGAAAGAAGCCGACAACCTTAAGATTACTATCCGATCAGCCGAACACCTGAGTTACAACATTCTGTTGAACTCATACCAATTGAAATCACCACCAACCTTTCAAATTATTGCCTACTTCAAACATAATGGCACCAACTCCCGAGTCTGCCGCATTTCTCGCGAAGAAGCCTACTGTTCCCCCAACCTTCGATGGTGTTGATTATGATGATACCGCACGATTGAAGCAAGCACAAGATGCGGTTATTAGAGAACAATGGGTTAGGAGTATGATGGCGCGCTTGGTGAGAGAAGAATTGGGAAAGTGTTATTATAAGGAGGGGGTTAATCATTTGGAGAAATGCGGTGCATTGAGAGGTGAGGATTGATATTCATACGTTGGGGAGCTATGTAGAAGGACTCTATTTTGGCTATATTGCGAGAACTTGGATCTCTACTCGGAACTTCATATTGGTCTTGGAGCTAATCCTTTCCCTCAGATCGATATTTCGAGTTATTAAAGGAGTCGAAGATTAAAGGTTACCTGTTCCAACAACAAAATTATACCAAGAAGCCTGAATAGACATTGGATGAATGTTTGAACGGGTGAGGAGGGACGAGGGATGAGGATATGTCAAGCTGGGTTGGGGGGCGGGGGGATGGGTATACGCTGGGGGCTCAATGCATCTTGAGGCAGGGTATCTGGAATGAAATGCCGAAGATATGCACAAAATCCAGCAAGCAGAACTTGCCCAAAAGTAGGCCTAGAAAAGGTCAACTAATGGGACTGTAAATATGAAACATTGTACAACCACTGTTCTGTCCCAAATTTATGATCAAATCTGTATTCCTGAATGATATGATTTCCACATGTCATGGCCCTTGGAACGACATCGACATCGACTTCCGCTTTACCTACTATGTGAGTCGTTGCGATAAAACGGGGACTTGGTGAATTATCGATATGAATAAATTTCGTATGTGATTCTCAATTTTATGATCATAATTCAGATAACCCACCGACTTTATCCACCTATCCCCGCACCAAAAGAATTTTGATATCTCCAGCACACCTAGCCCGTCCCGCCACCCGTACACATCCCAAAAAATAAATCTCCATATGCATCAACCTTCAAAATAGCCCACCAAATCACCTCCCTCCCAATTCACGACCCCAAAATGATTTGTTCCCGCTGTCTAAAACGGAGTGCTTTCTCGCGCCTGCAATCTCAATCCCGCGCCTTCACCAGCACACCCTTCCTCTCCTCCACCCCTCCAACCTCCACACCTACATCCCCTCGAACAACGAGCCCCCCAACCGCAACCTCAACCGGCGCCGCTCAACCCTTCTCAACTCCCCTCTCCCCCTCCTCATCTGCTCTAGGAGTCTCCTCACAACCCGCGAAAAAATCTGCACCATTACCTACATCAAGTGTTCCAGCAGGAACCGTATTACGAGGTTTAAATGTTCTGAAAGGAAGAGATGACCCTGTGGCATTGAAGGAAGAGGAGTATCCTGACTGGTTATGGCATTGTTTGGATGAGAAGGAGGCGATTGATGGGACTGCTGCGACGGGTGGTGATGAATTTTGTATGTGCTATGATTTCCTTTTCATTTATTTGACCAAATCGCAACCCGTTTGGAACTCGATTATCAAGCTTCCCAACCCTTCCACCCCCAATCCAATTCCCGCGCATATTTTTAGCTACACTACTAATACACCACCCTAGCCAAATCAAAAAAGCTCCGTCGACAAGCCGCCAAAGCCCGCCGCAAGGCCGAAGAACGCGCCCTCCTATCCGGCGATACAAGCATGTTAGAAGTAAAAGTACCAATACAACAACAATCTATTGATTTACCAATCGAAGGAGAAGAGGCTATTGATCAGCGTGCGGATTTGACGAAGGCGATGAGGAAAGAGAGGAGGGCGAAGATTAAGGAGGGTAATTACTTGAAGGGAATGTAAAGGGTGAATATAAAAATCTATGTATGGGCTTTACTTTGTGAGTCTGGATTGTGGGTTTGGTTCAATTGGCGAATCTGCTCATGTTTGTTGGGGCTCTGGCTCTGGCATTGGTGTCTGATGTGAGGGTTCTCGACATGCGATGTTGTGTATAGAGCTGGGATAGAGATGTACGAAACTCGAGGAGACGCTCAAATTGGAGACAGCTGGAGCCGTGAAGACAAATCGCTAGGTTGTATCATGTCTGTGTATGCACATTATAACGATACTAGCGACAGCATCTGTATCATATGATCCGTTCAAGATGTCTATAATTCTGGTGACATTTGTCATTATTATAAAGCAATAAAAGCTACCCAGTAGCTCATGACACTTTCTCTAGTCCGTGAATGCATCATTGCAATGCCCTCCAACTCCGATTTAGACACTTCCCGTGAGTTCTCATTTTAGTCCATCCATTCCTAATTTACCCACCCAACGCCATTTGTCGAAAACCTAGCAGATACCACTAGCCAGCGCCAAATATTCTTTGGATTCCGCATGGGAATCTTGTGTTCAAACGCCGAAGTGTACATAAGCCCCCAAATTCCCAGGAGCCCGAAATGCATTTAATCATCCTCCGCCTCCCCAATAGATGATTTCTTGATTTCCAGCTCAGCCTTAAGCTTTCTCGATTTATCTTCAATTCTCTTGCGTAGAATTGGATTATTCTGAGTTGCCAATTGTGCCTGCAGGCCTTCAATCTGTTTCTCCAAATCCATGATATCTTCTTTGGCTTCTTGAAGTTGTGCCAGTCGCACCTTTTCATCATCATCAACTTCATCAACCTCGCTTCCTCCATCCCCACTCTCCCCATCTTCAATTGATTCATCGCCACTATCATCTTCTTCATTAGCGGCTGGGGTTTCGCCTTGAAGCATAGAAGGAGTAGCTGCGATGCCGGACATAGACATGGGAGTAGCAGCAATGTCTTCAAAACCTGCTCCAGCTTCCAATTCTGCTTCCATCTCTGCTGCGAGATCAGCCTCGAGATCCCCACCCATTTCATCGCCAGACGCATGGCCATTGCCGTTCATCTGAGAGAAGTAGCCACCATCATCGGCTTCACCTTCGGCATCTCGATCCTCGGAGTATTGTTCTTCTTCTCCATAACTTCTTGGACTGAAAACTTGGCTACTTTGTTCTCTTTCTGGTGAAATAACTTTGTACTCTGAAGATACCGCATTTCGGTCATCTTCAAGAAGTTTTTCAACGGCTTCTTCTACGGCTTCAATGGCATTCCTACTAATACGTTTTCTGAAACGTCGCTTTCGTGCTAAATGCATTGGAGCGGTGAGACCATGTGGGTATTGGAAAGTTTGAGGGTCGATTATTCCGGGTAAGGGGGCAGTCTTCGCCTGATCTTCCTTTTCAACTCTTTGGTAGATCCAAAGCATTTGACAAATATCCACACTTTTCCACCATCCTCGTCTGTCCCAACTTTTCATTCCTTCGATGATGCATGGCAGGTCGACAAGGGTAGCGGCATAGACGTTTCCACGAATCGTAACAGCAGCTCGTCTGCCTTCGGCTTGAAAGAATCTCATTTGCACATCTGCGCCTCCAATTTTTGGATTAACACCCATTTTTTTCTCGCTGATACAATTTCGTAGATAGTCGCAATCGTCACCGGGAATCATTCGGAAAATGAATGATTCCTCAATAGAAGGATCTTTCTCCGTGTCGCTGGCTTCAGAGTCATAGCCTTCTCCCATAGGTCGTTTGGGGGGTTTACCCTTAAGTTTAGCCTTCAGTGCAACAGGCGTCTTTGGAAGCCCAGAAATACTAGCCGTAGAAGGCGTTTTGGGCTTGAGACTAATCTTGACTTTCTTCTTCGCAGGCCCATCATTAAGGTTTGATTTTCGTGGTATTACAGAGATGGTATCTTCGCCACTGTCGTCCTCTTCCTTAACTCTCTTGCGCGACTCCGTGAGCTTCTTTGTGGGCTTAGGTGCTCGTCCTGATTTGGTAGTTTTTGGTAGCGATGGGCCGGATGAGAGAGGTGGTGATGTCGCAGGTTTACTGCTGAATTTCAATTTTGGCTTGGATCCGCCAGGAGTGAGAGCTGCAGGCGTGCTAGGAGTAGGTGTAGAAGGTCCAGATGGCGAATTCGTTCCTCCATTTGTCTTAATACTCAGTTTCAACTTTAATGGGCCGCTCATTTTGGCGGATTCTTTTTGCGGGTTGTCCGCTTTCTTGTACCTAGACTTTTTGTATACCACAGTATTGGTAGAATAAGAGTTTTGTAAAGGTTTCCAAATATGAGATCATCAGTTGCTTCGAAGTTAAGATGTTGAACTTACCTAAATGGAAGAGATCAGAAGGAAGAAATGTACGGGAGCCTTAGCGCACAATCGCGCAGCCGCGTTTTCCGCTTTATTGCCCCAAAAGAATATTCACCTTCATTATTAGATAGTTACGGTCAATCATATCCTACTAAATTGACTCGATTGTTTCCCAAAATAAACGACCATGGTACTTTCCATTTCCGCAGCACCTTGAAGTCGACTCCCTTGGTATTAATCGAAAACCTAACATGGCAACACCTCAAGCTCTTCATCATGCCCTCCTCCGACCCTGCATTCTACACATCCTTCGCGCAGCAGGTTATCACTCAACACGCCCGTCCGTCCTTGATACTGTGACCGACTTAGCTGCCCGATATATACAACTACTTGCACAATCAACAGCAGCGCATGCCGATTTGAATCATGAAGATCTTGATATAACAATTCAGGATGTACGAATGGCTATGCAAGATTGTGGAGCTCTCATGCCGGAGAAGGCAATAGAAGAACAGGAGTTCTACGGCGAGGAGGATATGAGAGGTATAGAAGGATTTTTGGCGTGGGTAATGGGGGAGGGGAATAAGGAGATTAGGAGGATTGCGCTGGCAGATGGAGGGGAAGATTATTTGACTAGTAAGTTTTACCTCTTTTTCTCCCCGAATGAGTATGAGTATGGAAACTAAAAGAAATCAGCTCTCAAGAAAAAGCATAATACGACCGATGAGGATTCACGATATCATGGCACATTGTTAGGGAGACCTTCTGAACCTCGAATAGTTAAAGTCGAGGGAGGAGAAATTACAAGTGTGAAGGAGTGGGCAGATCGATTAAAACCAATACCAAAAAAGATTACAGCAACACCTTCTACAAGGGCATCCTCAGATTTGAGCTCTGTGGGGGATGAACTTATGGAAAACATAGAGTTTTGATGTCACAACGAAAGGGACATTTTGATTTTCGGGCATGGCGACGGAGTTTGGGTTATTTGACAGATATAATACATAGCCATATGGATTGATGGAATCCTGGCATACCACCACCAATGATATTAAGGTCTGAATTCCAAACCTTATTCCTACCCTATCATTCAACCTCACACAGACCCCAACCCTTCGTTCGCAAGCCTTCCTCCTGCACCCCCGTCTACATCTACGCCCTGCTCTCGTTGACTCTTGATCTTCTCTCTAGCCTCCTTCTGCTCTGCCTTTTGTCTATCCAAATTACTTGTATAACTGCCCTCTTCTCCCCATCCGGCATTCTTCTTGTCGAATTGGGCAGCCATTACTTCTCCTTCCCCAGATGCTCTCATTTGCTCTCCATCTAAATCTTCTTGCTGAGGTCCGACCTTGGAACCTGGTAATTTGACATTACTGTCGTCGGCGTTATCATTCGGATGATCGCCATGACCCATTGCTGTAGCTGATCCTACTGACATCCCAGGAGTTGCTGTTGAGGATGGTGCACCGGAGTTGGGACCAAAAGTTGTACCGGCGGGGGTGGAGTTTAGGGAGGATTGGTTTTGAGATGCTGATGAGGCAGACATGATGATTTGGGTGAGATGATAGGTAGGAATGAAAGCTTGGTGTTGGTTTTGGAAAGTATATTTCTGAACAGTGAATAATTGTAAAAGGTAGTTGAGAAATCAATACTTGGCCAAATTACCTACTATCTCAATAAACTCACTTACCTAGCCTAGCAACCTAACAAAGATGACGTAGATACTCCCACCTCCGTACAAATGACTTTGTGAAATATTATGATAAACTGCTTGGGCACCCATAAACTCAGCTATAAGAGACGGCCAAAGTATGGAATTGTTAGATGGTAAGGGGTTCTGACTTTTTATCTAAAGATTTATCAATATTCTAGAGGAAGTAATGTTTGTTGACATTAAATTCAGTTATCATTATGGAATGAGATCCAGAACGAACCCGGCCTTTTGGTGGGACAAGGTGAGTGATGGCTACGGTGACCTCAAAAGCTTTGAATGCAGTCAATATCATTTTGCCCCGCCAAATCCAAGACCAAGTTTCATCACATTCTTTTCGTGTTTACATCCTTACATTTGTGACGGATAATAAGCTCATTGGGAGAAAGTGCCACAAATAAACTTTACTCCAAGACGACAAAGCTATCTAAACAACACAGATTACTACGCCCTACGATACCCATTTCAAGCTTCGAAGACCAAGCGCAAGTGAGGTGATAGTGATCTTTACATATCACAACCATTTTTTTGATTCGGATCAGGATATTCAGCCATGCCTTTTCCATTTGAGCTTCCCACTACATCATCGTTTTCGTTCTCAACATACTTCACCAGTGACTCGCATCCATCACTACCTCTAACTGCAAGTACCCTCAGGGAGGTCCTTTGTGATGCGCTGAAGAAGCACAAAAGACTTAATCCCTCGCAACAATCCTCGAATCTTTCATCCATACTCCAAGCACTCAACAACTATATACCACATCTCTTAGCCCTCGACTCTGGCATATCTTCTCAATCACATCCAGGTGCAGAGCACATCGATGTCATCCTCACTTCAACACCAACTCTGCAATGGCGTCCAACCCTTTCAGATCCCCCTATCCCTGGAATAGAAATCACAAAATTAAAAATACAAAGTCTAGAATACGAGATTTATTTTGTTCTTTCGACACTAGCCTACACTCATGTTCTTCTCTCGCGATCCTCATTACATCCCCTCTATTCATCGGCTTCGGCATCACCATCACCTGACCAAAGAACTTCATGTATCAAAACTGCCACAGAACAATTAATGTCAGCTTGTTCAATTCATAACTATCTTTTTGCCCGTTCGACAACTCTAACTTCCCCACCTCCTTGTCCTGACATCTCGAATGGAGTTTTCTGTGCCCTAGGCTATCTGGCATTAGCAGAGAGCACATTACTGGCGGTCTTAAAAGATGATCCGTATCCGGCAGCAGTACAACAAGATCGCAACAAAAATGACAAAGAATGGATGATTAAAGCGCCTGAGATGCCGAAAGTCCGCGCTCATCTCTTTGCGCGATTATGTCTTGCTGCCGCCGAACATGCGGGCAATGCCGTAGCAATGCTAGGCGGTATTGGTCATGGAGGAAAGGGGAAGGTTGATGCTGAGTTATTGAAATACGTGGAGGATTTGCGAAGGGTAGGAAAAGCAAAGGCTTGTAGATTCTTCGGAGTGGACGCGGAATTAGGTGGGAAAACGGGTGATGGCATTGGATGGCTGAGAGCTGGGTTGAGTGAGTTGGGAATATCAGTGGGAGATGATGGGAAAAAGTCATCCGGGATGGCATTCATGAGGTTAAAGAAAGAATGGACAGAGAAAAGGGAAGACCGAAGAGTTGAGCAAGGAAAGGATTGGGGAAGTGATGCAGGGAAGGCGGAAGAGCGCAGAGTTCTAGAAATGTTGGAGAAAAAGTGGGTGAAGATAAATGATACTGTATGAGGCAAGCTCTTTGTTTTCTTCATTATTTGATGCTAACCATGAGTGTAGATCAGTACACAACTCATCCCTTCTATAGGTACTCTTATCTCAGCCCTACCATCCGGACGGGAGATGCATACACCAAAATCATACAACCCTCCATCCCTTGATATTCAAGTTCTTGAAGGTATGAGAGCACCACCAGATCGAGCAGATACATACGAAGAGAATGGTGATTCGGATGAAGATGATGATGGGACTCCAATTGGTGCATTCCCTGGCACAAAGGGAGATTATGCTGGTAGTGCGAATTATTTTTAAATCATACATCTATATCTCAATTCGCATGAAGATGAGAATGGGACTCCAGTGGGTGCACATACATACAGATCAGAGGAATTAAGTTATATTCCAGACCAGGACCGCCAATCAAACAAAGTAATATTGTTACACAAGCTCCACCAGATCCATCCACCAGCAGTCAATCCACATCACCACACCGCCAGTCCACTATCCCAGCAAGACAAGTTCATCCCATCACTCGGTGCAACAATGAGATGTGCAACAGATCAAATTTATTTTCATTTGTATCTATCTAGTGGTGGGATGGTTTGATCATGGGTGCACTACCATCTTACATACTCACGCCACGTATTCATTTGCACGTGGTATGTGGATGGGTTTATCGACGGAAATGATGTGGCTTGCATTGGATGGTAAGTCAGTTTACTTTCTTGGTGAATACAATGGTGGGTCTGCCGGTAGGCATTTTTTCACTGCCCTAGTGTCAGGCAATGTGGAGAGCCGATTTGACGTTGTTGGTATTGATTAATTCCAAACTTTAAACATACCGGCAGTCAGTACTTTCTCATACTTTTTATGCCGCATCCAGTTCCATATAAACCACGAATTATTAAGCACCCCAATTCCTAATCTGCGCACCTGCTGCTGCCATTTCTTCATCGCTTGGCATGTTGACCACCATCAAATACAAAACATTCTATAGCTTGTGTCAGTAACCATATGCTCACACCCGATATACCGAAGCAGGTCGTACTCACATAACCTAAGATCTTCTTTACCCCTTTAGTTATCATGTCAGGGCCACCAAGCCCTACAAATCCTCCACCACCTAATCCATTCGATCTTCTTGGATCGTACGTTTGCTGTTGCTGCTGTTCTCGGTACTGTTGTGGCTGATGCATTGTGCCATCTACTAATGCCCGCCTCCCGTCTAAAGAAGCACGCCCACTTCCAAGCAAACCTGCGAGTCCACCTAAACCACGACCCCTATCACCACGCCCTTTCCCCACAGGTGGATTAAACTTACCACCCGTAACCAAACTCCATGGATTACCACTACTAGCTGGGTGAGTAGGATCAGCATATCTACTCGAAAATTTATCTTTGGGTCCAGTGGATAAAAAGCTCTCGGGATTCTGAGCTGCATATTGGGCTCGGGCTCTTCGATCCATGTAGTCGGAGACAAAATCTCCTTTCCTCTTCATTTTCTCCTTGAGTTTTTCCTCGCCCTCTGGCCCTGTAGTCGTCGAAGCCGCGTCGAGAACTGGAAATAGAAGAGGTGCAGCTTCCGGGAACTCAAAATTTCCATACGTGTTGCCGGATGAAGTATGGAATTTGTTGCTCGTGTTCGTTTCCCCGGTTTTTGGGCTGAAGGTTTTTGAAATCGTGGACGTCAAATCAATAGTACTTGTGTGACTAGCATCATCCGGGTTCCACGTCAATACCAAAGCGTAAAGACCGCGAGGGCGAAAGAATTGGTTGTTCATCGCATCTAAAAATGAATTGGTACGTTGACGAGAATGAATTTCTTTTGCAGCTTTAATGGCGACTATAATTGCGATTTGCACAGCGATAGCGATACCTGGAGCAACACCATGCGCAGCAAGCCCGGCAAAGTTGATGCATTGAATCCATGGTGAGGCTTGGGTAGCTTCGTTGAATGTGCTTAAGAAGTCAAGCCACATGGATTCGGAAATATCGCAGTTCTCGAGTAAAGGGGCATAGGCACGGATGAATCCTCGAGCCCGGTTCTTGGGTCGACGTTGAGGGAGGATGACGGGAAGGGGGAGACGGTTGGAGATGGGATATTCGGGTGGGTATTGAGGTGCGGGGTACCTGGTTGTGAAGCGAGAAATAAAAACCTTCATGAAGACGGTATGCTTTTCTTTTTCTTTGGCCGTGTCATTTTCTGCCTCTATCTCAAGCACTGCAAGACCAGACGCGGAACGTTCTTGAGTGGAGAGTGAAGAGTTGGCGCCATCGTATTCCGGAGGTGCAAGTTCATCTTGTGCAGCGTCTAATTGCCAGATTTGCTCATCATTGTCTTCTGACGAGACATGGGGTTCTATAGAGCCTTGCCGGGAGATGTCCAAGCTGCTGGAGCTAGGTGAATGATTATGGGTATCATTGCTGGCGGAAGCTTGTTGAAATTTGGCTGCTTTCTTTGCTTTACGGGCGTGGATACTTTCGGATGCTAGACCGATACCGGCTGCGATTCCCTTTGCTGCTACTTCGATGACAAAAGACATTGGTGAAGATATGGTGAGGTAGGTTGAGCAAAAAGTCTTTATATGGGAAATAAAGGAAGAAAGAGGGATATAGTGCAGGTGGTAGGTGCGAAAATAGAGAACGAACATACGAAGAGAAAAAGTTGAAGTATGGGATATATGTCCAACTACGTTACCTATATATACCCCAATTCATCTCGGAATCGTCTTCCATTTCCGGATCTTTATTTACAATTTCATCATAAAGACCTGAGGGATCCGTTCAGCCCTCTCAATATCTCACTAGCTGCTCAATACTTTCCTCATCAGGATTAAACACGGATGAAAATCCTCTCAAATATGGTACAGCTGGTGAAGATTGAAATCCTACGTGTACTAAGGCAAGTAGAACATGGCTAAAGTTTGGCTGAGCCTTGTGGATCATTTTGGATGTAAGGGGTTTGATTGGTGGGTTAATGTTGCATGGATAATATCTAGCACTTCGCCTTTTTAGGAACGAATGCGAGGACGATCACGTGAAGTGATGCTTCGTGTTTTCATGAACACCTTTTAAGATGTTAGGCTATCTTGAATCCGGCCATCTATTATGTATCTGGTCAGCGCACTTCGATGGTTACATTTTAAACGTTGACTTTTGTCACGTTTCATCACGTTGCGTCATGCACCCAATCACATTCAACAAGACCGATGCGGCTGAGTTATTCATTGTGACACCTATCGTATGATCTATGAGCATCGATCTCCAAGCCTTCTTTGCTGCTTTTCAAAGCACCCGTATAGAATTGTATCGATTGCAATGATATGTCGTCTACTACGGAGAAGCGCAATGATGGGACAGGTGATTCATGGAGAACGAGGACTACCAGCTGTTCAAATTGCAATCATATGCGATGCCAGGAATGTCATATCCGTGAATCGGCGACAGCATCAGCACCTAGTACGATTTCAACACCTCACCCCGCAAGTATCATCTCTGAACCCGATCTACTCCTTCTCAACAATTGGTCGCGTGATGACTTTATTTACCCAGAGGATACCACGGCCTCTATGAGAGTAAATGATGAATTCAACTTCAACCAGATTGACGTGCCTAGAGATGTTTCAGACAGCGTTACCAAACCAACGCCCCTCGATTCCTGGTACACAAACTTTGAACGGTACGAAGCCTTTACGCAAGGAATATCAGAACATGACAATCTCATTTCGAAGTTAAGCTATGGCGGATCGAAACATCTTGCATATCTTAGAGGAGGACATCTTGAATCTCAGCCTTTCTCTCTGAGTCTAGAAGCAGATTCTCCCTTGCCCACAGACCATTTGCTTGCCGATTTGGAGCAGATCCAAACAGCATTGCCTTCAGATAGTCATTGTTTATCAGAGAAAAGCAACTCTTCGATATTAGAGACAAACAAGACTTCGTCACTCGAATCATTCTCTAACAGCCCGGCGACCTATTTTGAGGATGTCTCATCTCTTGAATATCGAGTTTTAAACCTCGGAAACTCCACTTTTAGAAATATCACAAAGATACATGGGCAATCCGTTCTTCCTTTCCCGGCATTCGAATTTGACACGACGCTGTTCGATCACCCTCAGCCATTTAGTCGTTATGGACCATTCGGCCGATATCAACGAATTCCCTTTTTATCACCCTTAGATGTAATAAAGAGGGCGGCCGTACCAGCGATGACCGGTCCGTCACCCCTGGTAAGTCTAGAAGAGTGTGTCCGCGTTACAATTTTGGCTAGCCTGGAAACTTTAACCGCCATACGCGGTGGTATAGAATTACTACATGATGAAGGGTTTTCCAACAACCAGGGATATAATATCATCGTTGTTGACCCCGATCGCCCGAGTGTTCTCAAAGTTAGATCTATCAATTTGCCAATTTTGATTTTGTTGGAAGACCTTCTTCGTGAAGGAGCCTCGAAAGAGCCTCAGTGGGACCCAATTCTGGAGGATGTTGCGGTACTCGTATCACACATTGTCACAAGCCTTGGTCTTGGTATTCCGACAACAATTAATGTACAGCAACGAGAAAAGTGGCGACGCATTTGCCTCTTGTTAAGTGCAGTCTTGGCTGTACTGCATCTTGCACTGATGTCTTTCATCAGGTCACATATTGATATCTCTGGAGCCGTACCTAGCGGAGCATTGACCGATGGATTGCAAATCGAGGTTCCCGGAGGCTTTATATGCCTAGCCGCTAGACGTTTACAGTGCCTACATGGCCTCTTAAAGCAACCAGTTTGGGCTTTTAACTTCATTCCAGCCGGTTATCATCTGCCAAAGGTTGATCACGACGGATTCTATATATCTTCATCTCTAGATAATCTTGCAGAACTATGGGGTCCGTTTAGACTTATCTATGCGCGAAACGAGCGGCAGGAAACGAGGAGCTCTATTGAAACTCGTGGTGGGGAAATTCTGGCGATTGATTCGAGTAATTCTCATGTTCAACTATTGGATGATGAAATCCTTTGCCATTGGTTTGGCTGGTTAGATGTCTCTGGGAAAGAAAGCCGCAATGAAGTCATATCAATAGATACTACAAAACATCTCTTGATTGGGATGCACGGCTTAGACAATTCAGACTGCAGTAGTCGAAAACGTCGAAAACGCGGTAAACGGGGCAAACGGAGCAAACACCGCATACATCCAAAGCTCAAGGTATCTGATAAGTGCTCCTGTAATGATTTGTATGCCTTAAGATATGCGGACTTTGATCTTAGTACAAGAGGTCCTTCCTGGCCGTTGGATGCCAAATCATTACAGGCCTCGGGCGGTAAGTATATCACATTCACCGTGGGTTTTACGTACAAATTCGATGCAGGCTGGACATTAAAAGACGTCATACTGGATAATTGGATTGATGCCGCAAAAGACGATGCGTCTCATGTACCAAATCCATATTACATGGACTGCTTTGTCGTCCTAGATATTAGTCATTGCTCTGGGCATGCCCGGAGAGTCAGTCTGTGGAAATTACTTCAAAGCGCAGATTTGCACGATTACTTTCGTCTAACTTTGGAAGCTAGTGTTTTTCAAGAGACTGAAATGACCCTTAATCAGTATTCTTCAACCGACTCTTTTGCAAAGATATGGCCAGCGTTAGACACAAACAAACGAAACCTTTTGACGTCAGCATTCAAGGTCGTCCTGAAAACATTGAGATGCACTGGTGTAGGAGAGGATGGGAAATTACAAGCGTGGGATATCACCACCATACCACGTATAGATGGCAGGAGAATTAACCCCTTATGGGCAAAGATGACGCAAGATGATGTTGGATGTGCAACCTTTGCCATTATAACTGGAACTTGTAGTGAATACAAGCCCCCAGGTCAAGCGCACGATACACCACCAGCAAATCTACCAGTCCTCTACACTCAGGTGTGCATTACAGCCAACCAAAAGCTAAATCAGATGAATGCCAACCAGAAGGAACGGGAAGTACCGCCACATTTAGACGAGTCTAATGAGCGTCGCTTTTCATCCAAGTGGAGTGTTGGCAGATCAAGCCCAGCGGATATGAAGCTTGCGAGATCCTTGGATACCATTGAATCTAGAGAGGAAGAAAATTTGGCTGAAACCATACGAGCGCGGCAAAGAGCTAGGCAAGTGATATCTGATGGCTCTTGGGTGAATGATTCCCCAGATAAAGCGGTCCCTCCGGAGACAATCAATTCCAGCGGATATTCTACTAGTGAAAGCATACGTACGTACAAAAATCCACGGCCAATATCATCAAACGAGGCACCTCAAATGGACAAGCTACAAGGACCAGCAGAATGTGGTATCAACCTTTCGTTTAGAAACGGCAAAGGTCAAAAATTAGGAGAATTATTACTAGAGCCGCGTGAAAGACTGCAGAATTCTATTGATCTAAACTCTCTCTCCGAAAGAAGCGCTCTACCGGCGATATGGAAAGCAAAAGGATGCGGTGGTGTGCTAGATGCTATATATGAAAAGGGGGAACAAATGGATAAGAACTTCACTAGTTGGATACATGGTTCGAGCGACTTTCTTTCTCGTCTTATGAGCCGCATAGCTCGAGAGGAAGACTTAGATCCGTCTGTTGTGACCGAATATATACGACCGGGGAGGTTAACAGAATATCAGAAAGTGCTTACTCTATATATCCGCTAGATTATGGTGTTGGGTTAAAGTTTGGGAACCGGATATGAATAACTTTTCAAAGATACACTGTATAATCTGTCTTAATTCTTTGGGTGAGTCTCGCAGTTGGAATAAGGAGAAGACGTGATTTTTTTTCTTTGCAAAATCAAAAATGGTAAACTTAATGTTCCCAGGTAAGTTGAGGTTTAGAAGAGAATGAAGATCCGTATGAATGACTAAATACGCCTGCCCTTGCCATCGATTTGAGTCGATGAATGAAGGAAGAACTATCAAATATATAGCACCCGAAATGACGAGACCTATATAGCATGAATGTCAATAATTACATGATTAGCACTGGCACATAATGACATGTACGTAAATCTCGATGGCATAGAGGCAAATTAGATCTTTTTGTTTGAAGAATGCCTATCCCTTGTCTAGGTCTCTTTTTTGGTGTCATGCCTGAGACTAGCCTATACTTGTTGCCATAGCCTGTATTAATAGTCTTCAATCGAGAGACCTGTCTGTGCGGTTCTTATATAGTAAAGAGAAAGATGAAGTTAAAGCTGGCTGTACACATGAAAGTCTGCATGGTATCTCCTTTCGAACCGGCAATTTGTGACCACAAGTTCTTGGAATGACTGAGCCACTCAAAACTTTACGATCAATAACCCAAAGTCAACAAGATTCCGACTATTGTATGCACTGGTGCATATCCCCAGTGATCTCCCTGGCCCCCTCCAGCTTTATAACAAACCCACCCATCCACAAACGCAACACCACTCCCAGCAATTACGATCCACCCCAATGTTTTATAATTCCGATAATACGAAGCGGCATACATTGCGAGGCCAATGAAGATGTCTCTAGCTCCGTAGATGGTCATGAGAGCCTCGACGAGCGCTTTATCGGAAGCTGCATTTGGTAGGACAAAAGGTTGATAGAATGTGAGAGCATGAGAGGGTCGAAGAAGGGCGTTGATACCGAAACCAATGAAGATAGTTCCGAAGATGTTGGGTAAAAATCTGAGGATTCTTGAGAGTGCCATGTTGTGAAGATTACTACAATTTGATGGTCAGCGAGAGCAATCTTGGTAGGATTGGAATGGTATTCGCACCGATCTCTGCTAAGTTTTCATACAAGTTGGGTGAAGAGAGCTATAAAGTCAGCTCTCTGCGATGTGAATTAGTGTTACAGCTCGAAGCTGTAAGTCTGCAATCACTAGATTTCATGCTTTTGTTTGAATCTGGGGTAAGCGCTAAGGCAACGAATGCGGCGTACAAACATAGCCGATAGGGGTTTCTAGGCTCCCAAAACCTATCACCGACATAATGAATCTATGGAAAGCATTATGTGAGCTGTTCTAGAATGAAGATATACTTCAAGAGGATGACAACATTAAGTTTATTAGTAACAATAAATGGGCCATAAATATGAAGCTTAAGCTTATGTAACCTTCAGCAGGACCGGGCCGAGTAATTTCCAGGCTTATCTACTTCGTACCTACCTAGTACTTCAATGTAACATCTCCCCAACAATTAATACCACAATACCACTGAGGTACACCAACATCCGGTACCATCTTTCTTTCGTATATGACATATGAAAACTGATACTTTTGATACTTTCGCGTAGTTCACCCTGAGTATTGCAGCATGCACTGCAAGCTTGCACTGCAGCATGCATTATTGCGGTAATCCTTACGTATTCACCTTCCATATCAAGATTGAAAAGATGGGGGAAATCTATCGCCACTGTATTTTATCCATGGTAAGATCTTACCGTACCTCACACGATACTGGATAAGGAAGGTTGATATTACCAACACAAGTCGAAGTGCATATTTAAATGATAAGGTGTGGTAGGTAGGACATGGGCAATGCTACTCGTACTGCCCATTCTCCATTCTGTACCTGAGCTTCCATGTCGTGCTGCTCCATGGTGAGTACCATGGTATAATCAGTATTTCAGGTGGTGATAAATATGTATACCTTTCGTCCCCAAACCAAAGTTGGTAGGCTTTTCTTTTCACCCCAATCAATTGGCAATCATGGTGACTTCAATTGCTACACTCGCGGCATTTCTGGCTGTTGGATTGGTGACAAGCTCTCCTATTAAAGCTCGTACGCCATATGCTGTGAAGGAAACCCACTATCCACCACCTCAATGGCAGAGAGTGGGACCTGCGCGTGCCGGCCATATGATCAATCTTCAAATTGGGTTGAAGCAAGGTCAATTCGATGAGTTAGAACGACATCTTTATGAAGGTATGAGTACTTCGTTCAATTCTAGTCATGCGGGGAGGGATCAATTTAGATTCTAAACGGGCGTACAAAGATATCCATCCAATTTACTAATGAACCCAAAGTCTCCGACCCTTCTCATCATCGTTACGGTCAACATCTCAGTGCCCAAGAGGTGAATGATCTTGTCAAGCCCTCCGATGAAACTCACAACCTCGTCCATGAATGGCTTCAAGACAATAACATTGAAACGAGCTCTCTTGAATACAGTCCTGCCAAAGACTGGATCAAGGTTACCATTCCCATCGAGGATATCGAAACCCTTCTTGATACCGAATATTCAACTTATCAACACGAAGATGGAGAATTCATAGTTCGGACTCCAGAATGGTCTTTGCCCCTTCATCTTCACGATCACATCGAGACAATTCAACCCACCAATTCTTTCTTCCGACCCCGCGCTGTAGCAAAGACATTGAAAAAAGTCAAGGAAGTCACAGAATACCAAGCTTTAGCACCATCAACCTACAAACCTCCCATTGTTGGGCAAACTGCGGCAGATGTGTGCAACGTCTCATCTGTCACTCCACTCTGCCTTCGAACTCTATATGGTACAGTAGACTACAAAGTTCAGGCCGCCGGCAAAAATAAGATGGCTCTTACAGATTACCTCGGTGAATCCAACAATCGATCCGATACCAAGCTTTTTCTTGAACAATATAGACCTGAAGCGGCTTCGGCAGCATACACTTTCGACATTCAAATCATTGCTGGAGGTAACAACGAGCAAATCCAAGAAAACGCTACAGAACTTAAAGCTGGCAAAGATCTTGAGGGCAATTTGGATTCGGAAACTATGCTCGGAATTGGTTACCCCACACCATTGATCGCTTATACGACCGGTGGCTCCCCCCCTTTCATTCCGGATATTCAAACGTCCACTGATACCAACGAGCCATACCTTGTATGGCTTCAATATGTACTCAGTCAAAAGGATCTTCCAGGAGTAGTAAGTAACTCATATCAAGATACTGAACAAACAGTCCCATACTCCTATGCCGTCTCCGTATGCAAAGGCTTTGCACAACTAGGGGCAAGAGGTGTATCTGTTCTCTTCGGATCCGGAGATAACGGGGTGGGAGCTGATGGTACATGTGTATCGAATGTCGACAACAGCACAACTTTCCTTGCTATGTTTCCTTCTACATGTCCATATGTTACATCAGTTGGTGGTACCAAATTCATCAACCCAGAAGTCGTTGCTACTGATGCTAGAAATGGATATGTTTCTGGTGGTGGCTTTTCTCGCTACTTTCCTCGTCCTTCTTGGCAAGATGCTGCACTAAAACCATACCTTGCCTCACTGCCCAAGAACATCACCAGCTTCTTCAATGCGTCGGGCCGTGGATTCCCTGATATTGCAGCACAAGGATATGCTTACATCACTGTCTGGAATGGTACTACTGTTCATCTTGATGGGACTTCGGCTGCTACACCCACAGCTTCTGCAATCCTCGCTTTAATCAATGATGCATTAATCGCAGCAGGAAAACCAAGACTGGGATGGTTGAACCCATGGCTATACAGTAAAGGATATAAAGCTTTCACTGATGTTACCATCGGAAGTGCAAGTGGTTGTGGCACTAATGGATTCCCGGCAACGACTGGTTGGGATGCGGCTACCGGCTTCGGAACTCCTGTGAGTTCGCAATTTTCCCTTTTATCCTGTTCTTGGATGTATCATATTGAGACACTAACGCGATATTAGTATTTCCCGAAGATTAAGAATCTAGTTCTGGGCTCAAGCGGTTATGGTCACAACTGACGCCGAGGTATACTCACTCCCTGGTATAGAAGTTTAAGTGTGATCACTTGGTTGGTTATGATATATACTGGTATTTGACAGCCTCAATATATATTAACAAAGATGTTTATAAGCTCGTTCCGTGATTTTCTTTTTGTTCTTATAGTTGAATATTCTTTTCGGGCTTAGATGCTTCATAGCACTTTTCAATGTCTGATTTCTTGAAGCCAACAGTGTGATGGCGAAACCATACCTAAAGAGTGGGAAGCGCCAAATGATTAGACCTTTAAGAAGACACTACTTCGCAGCTATTTTGAAATTGTGACGATGAGGTTTATAAGAGGGCGACGATAAGGTGTTTGAGAAAGGTTCTTTTGAACCATTTGTTTTGGGGCCTATAAATTGTATTGGAAGGAAGTATGACTTCAGTGCCACCCAATTCTTGGATTCAAATACCGATTTATTTCTAGTCTGGCATAAAATATGCCGAGATGCTATTAATTCTTGCTCGTGTAAGCTGGAATTTTGATCTTGAGATTGCGGAAGAAAGTAAGACTTGGATGGAGCATATGAAGATATTGGTTGTGTGGGAGAAACTACCGCTTTATGTTAATCAGAGACCGGTTGTAAGGGATTGAGGGCTGATGGACACAATTATTTAGAGGTAGAGAAATGAAGGAGGAGGTGATTTGAAGCTTGGGAAAGAATGAGAGGAGGGTAGTTTTGTTTCTTGATTGAAAAAACAAATTTGATATCTTCAAAAATTCCATTGATCCCTTTAGCTAATGGGACATCCTGTTCGGATAAATGTTCCCATTAGTCCAAATCGACGAACGGGACGGACCGAATCGCTTCCTGTAGATAGCCCTTCAGCGTGGGTGGCGAAATAACAGGAACGAAGTCCGTTTTGCAATTTATGAAGATCTTCCGTGTTAGTATCTATCTAAAAAGTCGTCATGACAGCATCCCACTGTCTTTCGTTGTCCGAGTTGGCCTTTCAACATGGTTTCATCATTGAACTAGTGCTATCATAGATCTACTGACTCTTACAGTAATACCTAAAGATAAAAAAGTTTACTCGGTACCAAACTCAAGCCTTTCCATACCCAGGCGGCGAATCCGCCCTGGAACTCCCCGTAACCACATCCTGCCACTCCCCCTCCCACCTCACCAAGCCTCTCCAATCCCCCACCCCCAACTCCTCAAACCTCCTCGTCCTAACCGCCTCCCCTCCAACCTCCACCCCGGGCACAAAAACAACCGGTCTCTCCTTACTCCACGGAAACCCAAAAACCCCATTCAGAATCGGCGTATCAACCGTCACGCGCACATCCGCACTAAACGATCCGTCTCGCTGAACAATTACACCGATATTTACTCGATCCGGAATCCCCTGTTTCGTGCGTTTATTTTCTTTCACATCCCAGTATGCGCTATCCCATCCGGAGTTTCTTGCGCTGGACCAGAAGTTACCGATGAGGCTGTAGCGATGGGGGATTTCGAAGGTGGATTCCTGGGAGTAGGTGGCGGATGGGCCGGTGGTCAATGGGCCAATGGGTACTTGGAGGGATATTTCTCCTCCGATTTTTTGCGTTCTTCCTTCTACGGTGGGAAGGCCGTAGATTTTCCTTGGTGCGAGTTGAGCGACTGTGGGATTCCAGTTACTTTTCTCGCTGGCTTCAATATTCCCTGATTGAAAACTCGATGTCAATTCCGAGGAATGATGTCTAGAGAAACTCATCTTGACATTTGCATTCTTGAACCTCAACCCGTGACCCCCAGATCGAAATACAAAAGTAAAAAGTATCAAAGTAGCTGGTTGGGAATGAAATGTACCATGGCATACAGTGGATACTGATCCCCGCACACCAGCGTCTGAAAGCCACCCGATATCTTTGTGGGTTATTGCAGATGGGATTCCATAGCGAAGGGAGTAGTCGCACGGTTGGGAACCTCTAATTGGTCCAAATATTTCGTCCGTTTCGGGTAAATTTGAGTTTGATGATGGGATATTATAGCGAAGGGAGTAGGGAATGTGAGTTTTGATGTTGTTGTTGTCGGGCGGCACGGGGGCGCTTATTGGTGCAATTTTTTCGTTCTCTTCAGGTGAAGCAGAGTCTGATGATGGGATTGAAAATGGTACTTCTCCTGGAAGATAGTTTGCCAAGATAGCTTGCGTAGGAGGCAATGATGGGTTTGACTTTTCCATATCGTGAGAAGTTGTAAAGAAGTTGGGGGTCAAAGTTTGAAAGGGTCGAGTAGAGTATTTGACTCGAATCAGAACATTGAGCCTAATATCGAATAATCTGCCCCCAATAACCGACGTTGAAGTTAGTACTGGAGCAAGTGAATGCACATTATGTGGGATTGACATCGTGGGACAGCACGCTAATGCATGAACTAATGTAAGATCTTCGAAGCTATTTCCAAGATGGGAAATCCTTCATCGCAACAAAAAGACTCTGAATTCTTTATATTAAGCATTAGTAAGAACTTGCTTTAATGAAGTAAGAGTACCGAGAAAAGATAATTACAATACAAGAAGTTGGCAAGAAACATGAATTGGGATGGTAGCCATCATCCATTCCCTTTATGCATAATTCCTATGGGCGAAGATTCCCCAATCCCATACGACCTTTTCCACTTGATCTCTTGCTTTGAGCAACGGTGACGATAATCCTGTAGCGAGTGGCTGAAAATCATAGTGAGATATATATTTACCGTCTTCCAACCTCGGCACCATCAATGTGTGCAACCGCAGGAAGAATCCTGGCCTCCGGTGGTGGCCCCATCCAGGCATCCCATTCCGCATAGAAGAGCCCATAAACTCGTTGACCAGCATCCATGAATGAATATGGCATTCTAGATAATTTGGTTGGCGTATCTTGTGGTAAAAAGCTTTTGATAGAGAGTCTTGTGTCCATTATAATCCGCAATATTCCGACCGCTTGAGTTGATTTTGGGTCCACCTCTATTCTTCCCTTCCGGTAATATTTGATGTCATCTTCCGTCGCCATCTTGAGTCTACGCACACAAGCACACTGATTGTTGGCGATTCCCGTCGTCATGGTCTGAGTAGCAGATGAGCCGAAATTGTTAGATAAGCAACCCTCCACCCAATCCTTGATCTCCGAGTCACTCTCAAATTTGAGTGCCTTCAGCATCAGAGTATCGGCGATACGAACGCCAAAGTATTTTGTTAAGCAAGCCTCCACGGCAACCTCGGACAGTGAGGCCCCCCACGGTTCATGTGTGGCTAGATAATTATACATTCCATGGGAGGTTAGTGTTGGCTCACGGGACAGTAGCTTTGGATGGCCTGAATGACCTGTTCAAGGTCGTTCGTAGTCTCAATGCTGCTAAAACCCACAATCTTTTGATAAAAACGCATTTCATCCATACAAATATTGACCGTTTTCTGGGTTTCAATCATTTATAAAGCTAGATCTAAATTTTTCCGAAGAGACTCCATCACTTGTTTGACCTTCATGACCTCTTCGAATTTTGCTTTCTTGTCGAAACACCTAATATTTTCGCGAGCCTTTAAATCCCGTAAGAAAAGATCCCAGACCTTTTTCTCGCTTTCAGTTGATATCAAAAATTTATTCAACTCCTCTAGACGAGACTGGGATACTTGGCTAGTCATCTTGATTATTTCGGGGTATGAAGTCAAAATTAAAGCGTACTTTCTTGACCACAATTCGGCAAAGAGTCTCGTAAAACTTGAATGATCTCTTCGAGAGATACATATCGAGAGCTTATCTTGCATATAAGTTGAATGACCCTTTTACCGCCTTCAATATAGTTTAGGGTTGTCTAAGCCTTTGCGATGAAAGCATCTAATATCTCCTAGTCCCGTCCCGTGATATCTCCTTTCTTGACTAAACGCAGTATCTGGTATATTTGAGAAGACTGTATCCCTCGTATGAACTGATCGACCTTTGTCTCGTCCTTCATCGTTTTTAAAGCTATGCTTAACTCCTTCAGAAGAGACGGTGCTTCTTGTCTGGCCTTCTTAACTATTCCGGAGGCTGGAATCCGGTATAGAGCCGTTTCTGAAGCCTTAGCTTCTTGAGCAGAACCTGGCAAAGAGTCTTGGAAATGCGAAATAATCTTTTCAAGGTCTACTCTTTTGTCTAAAGGTACAAGTCCTCGAAGAAAGCCCATAGTTGGCTCAGGATAAGGTTGATCCTTTTCCTGTCTTTCATCATGTGTAACTCTTTCATCAAAGACTCTATCTTTTTGGCGGCCTTCATTCCCAATTCTGGGTCTATGGTCGGGTCTGAAGCCATGTCTAGAGCTGTATGTTCGCGACCAGAGTGTATCTCTTGCAGAGAGTGAATGGCTTTTTTCCTATCTTCATTCGTGTCTTAAGTCGCGTTTGAAGTTGCGTTTAGAGGGTTTATAGAGGACAATCCTTCTTGAGCGATCTTTGCGGGAACTTTGGGGTCTTCATTCTGCGCTGAAGCCATGTTTCTCAAACTCATGTTTTCCTGATGGGATGAACGTTTAGCTTCCAAGCTCGATAAAATAAAACAACATGAAATGGTTAATGTGAGTACACGATGTTTTGAATGTTGTGAAGAATCTTCACTGAAGATGATGAACAAGAAAGAAGGTCGTGTTGTAAAAGGCTTTCAATCTGGTAACTGTGACTACATGATGGTTGAGCATTGAAGGAAGGAACCATGATATATCATTTTAATGCTATGGACTGAATTATAGTGCTCTGACGAGTCTCTAGGGACCCTTCTTCTTGAATGAGACACCTTCACATTTATACATCTATCTCCCTCCATGATGTACGCAATACATATCAAAAGCCCAGGAACTATTGCCCGGTGCAGATGGGAAAGGTAACGGCCCTATAGATTCTTCGAGGTAGTTATATTTCATGTAATGAGAGAATAGTGACTGCCTTTATCGAAAGTTGGGTTTTTCAAGAGAGGTAAGGCCATTTAGACCGACCATACCAAAAGTAATACAGGGAAAATGTAAGAGTAGTTTCTCTTTCAAACATCAATTATCATCATCCCTCAAAAGCTTGACTTGCTCATCAGATGGACATACATCAATCGCACTTGCGATGAGGGTTCAGCTAGGTAGCCTACTCTTGATGCGAGCAAGACATTACATGAGGCATTAAAATGGCGATAGTGATTACAATTGATGACATAGTTTTCTATCATAATATAAATCATTGCTGTAGACTCTTCACTGTAACATCGGGTTGTTGGTGATTGAACTCAAGGGACCAAAGCGATACCTGGGTAGTAGTGGCTGTGAGACCATTGTGACCCTAAGCTTATTCTGTAATAATGCCTTGCTTGACCTCTTTTACACATCACAACCTCAAACCCTCAAAGCTTCAAAACCAGTAATAACCTCATGATAGCGACGACTAGTCGAATGAAACTTTGTATGGAGAAAATACACTCTCGCACATTCATATCATGGCTCTTGGCTCTTGGCTCTTTGTACCTCGGCAGGATTGGTACAGTACACAAACACGCAAACTCACAAACATGTCTCGCCACAAATCAGACCACTTGCCTTGCAAATAAACAGGTGCTTTTACAGGATTAAAGTAAGAAGGTAAGATGCATATGTTCTGTGTCTGGAATATAAGAAGAAGGCTGCTATCAAGTTCAAAGACTTCTAAACCCCAGTTAATCCTGCTTGCTACTTCAAGCAAATATTGAAGCTTCAGTGACAGCTACCATCATTTTCAAACACAAAGCAGTCGAAAACCCACAAACTATTTCGAGATTTACGAAGAAATCCCACAATGATACTATTCGAGACGACCTCTGTATTTGAGCTGATGTGGGATCTTGCTCTGGCATTCTTTATCATTCGCATCGCATTCATATATTTCATCCTCACATACCTATCGTCGGTATTTTTATCGTTCATCAGATTGAATCGAGTTATCCCATACAACCAACTCACAGCTCCAGCACGAGAACTCATCGCGTTCCCAATATACATCCTTACGGTGGCATTATGGGCAAGGGCTGTGATTGTATACTATGAGATTCCACGCGTAACAGGATTTAGGATCGCGATTGGTTTGGTGGCCGGGTCGTTCATGGTGATTGCGGAGCTGGTGGGGGGTTTCGTGTTGTGGGAGGAGGGCTATAAGGAATGGATATGGGAGACGGATTTGCTTGGTGCGGGGTTGGGGATATTGTCATTGATGTTAATGGAGGGGATGCCATGTATATTGATGATGCTCGAGAAGATCGAGAGAAGTGAGGCTACCGATGAACATGAGCAGAAGCCGATCACAGCTGCTGTGTAAGTGACCCTCCCTAGGTCTGAGTGATTTTGCGAATAGTGCCTAATCGTCAACAGGCCAACGATTGGGAAAACCGAGAATGTACAACTGGAAGACAAAAAAAGATGAATTGAAATCGTTGGATGGATATGATGTGAACCTCGGCATACGCTGAAGAGCTCATCAAGAGGGGCTTTGGCGTATTGATTTAGGTTTCGGTTGAGGGATTGCACCTAGGACCTGCATTGTTTTCAACCCTTCACTTTTTTTATTGTCATATCTCTTTTCTACATGGCAAAGCTTGGGTCGTTGCAGAAAATCGCGCCAAACATAATTGATCTAACGTCTCATTTCAAAGACATGGTGGGAAGTATACCACTAAGTTTCTTCAAAACAGCACAAAAACACATTATTGCGAAAACCACAAATCTCTCTTGATTACAGCTCAGGCGTCATTGGAATCATCGCGTCTTTCACATTTAGCCTTACCATAATACCATCAATTTATCAGAAGATCATCATGCCGTTATTGTCCGTCCATGCAAGCAGCTGGTGAAACTCGCAGGGAGGCATCTAGGAACAACCCTCAAAGAATCGGAGGTGGACTAAAAGATCACCTCACATCACTTCACAACATGGGTCCTTGATACGCCGATCCTCTTTATCAGATCTTCAAGTGGACGTGTAGTGGCCCACTGAAATCTTCATCTAGCTTATTACCAGCCGTCTCGAGAAGAAGATCTTCGAGAACTTCAACTCAAAAGGTCCATTGATATTGGTCAGACTCACACTACTTGATCCAACATTATTTCAATTTTTCCTCTTGGTTAGTTTGTGACGTATAGAGTTTTGTTGGAAATTAACTGAAAGCGGCCAAGGTTAAAGTTTATACCCACATTATTGATTACCGGTATATTTCTACCCATGGCTCTCTGTTATCAAAGCTTGAATGCTTGTTTGAAGACGTCAAGGCGTCTCCCATAATTTTCTTAAGACTTTTGAGAGATATCCTTTTAGAGATTCGGAACTTATTATATCTGAACAGCACTTTTAGCTTGAAGTTAATCCGAACAGATTCAACCAGATCTGGTTAGAAATTTTGATCATTGCGTAGGTCAACTACACCTTTTTATAAAAAGTTATTAAAGTTCAATGAATTTGTTAATAAATCAAAACCATTATTATTAATTGAAAAAGGTAATCGGAATAAGGGGGTGGCGGAAAGGTAGGGTAGTTGATTTACATACCCTTAAGTAGTATCTACTCCGTACTCCTTCAGATATAATTTAGTCAAGGATATATAAGAATTCCGGAACCAACAGTTTTTAAAGATAGTTCTTGTAGTCAGGATCAAGGATATAGTACTAAAATATCCAACCAGGGCGAAGAATTTATTCTCAACCTTAGGCTATCTTGATGGACAGGATTCTCATGGAGAAGTTTTGTTGTACTGCAATGTCGAAAAACATGAACAAGATATTAACACTATGGACCTCGAGCTGAACACTACGAAGACACAACATCTTTATCGTGAATGACTAATTCGGGAGTATATCCAAGGGGCATCTTTAATGATTGAGATTAACGCTGTTTGAAGTCAAATGAGAGCACGCAAAAACCAAAGCATGTTTCCTATTGTCGTAATCAGTAATTCTCATATTGTGTGGGGCATCGAATTGATGTGCCTATATACACCAATGAAAGATTTGGCAGAAAAATGACAAATTGTGTCAAGTTTGCACCATTTATTACCGTCTCTTCATCGCAAGCGCAGGTCCTGTGTAAACATGCCTTGCCTTTACGTAATAATAAATCAACGCAATAAGTAGAGTACCCACAAACATGGTACTCGACCAGTTCATATTTTGTGCGGTAACAGGTGTTTGGAGAGGCCAGAATTCGAAAAATGTAATGGGTGTCAAGAAACACAAAGAGGCGATGTTGACAGCCATGCCATATTTTCCGAGGGACCACCGATGTGTAGGAAGAGGACCTTGCATACGGCGCCATATCAGACAGCTGATGGTAATGTAGTAAGAACAAAGAATCGAAACGCCGCCAAGCGAATTGATTGCGTTCAGTGCAACCGAAGATCCGAGGTTGATGAGTGAAAGCAGGGACGAGACGGCAATGGATACGTAAACACTGCGGAGCGGGATATTCCAGCCCGGTGATACTTCTGATAACCAAGTCGAACCTGGTAAACCTCTATCTCGAGCGAATGACCAGATCTGTCGTGATGCGGCAGCGACTTCACTGATACAGCAGGAAAGGAGGAGAATGATTACGACCGCACACATAATATTTGTGGCAGCGTAGCTTTGGGTTGCATTGAAGAATACTTGCATGAAAGGCTGGCCAGTCACAGTATTCAGGACGCTATCGAGATCTCCGAGGGTGAAAATTAAAGTCACTGCCATGAGGAATCCCATAGTAGCGTTGGGGCCCACAGACCACATTATGGCTCTTGGAACTACCCAGGATGCGTCTTGGATCTCCTCAGCTTCACATTATGTTACTAGTCTATCTGTATATTTCTCAGTGGTAGAAACTTACATAAATGGACGGAGCAATCATAACCAATCAGCACACTCATCGGACTCGTTAATCCAATCATGGCCGCCAGTCCCTTAGACGACCATCCACCATCATTCGTAAATTTTAAGAGAACGGTAGATGGATTTCCACGAGGTCCCATGACCCAAAGTGGAATGATGATAGCGAAAAAGCCGATCAAGTGAAGGATCAAAACGGTGCCCTCAATCAATGGCAAACGTTCGGCTAGGGAAGTGTTAAAGACGACAGAGAAGGTTATAACAGCAATGGAGAGTAACGTTGCGTGGAACGGCTCGGGGACATAATCGGCTTTGTTGAGGGCCACGAGGCCTTGGAGAATTCCACCGATCATAAAACATACACCTGCTAGATATACTTGCCATCCGATAGCGCAAAGCCATCCCACGATATAACTGAGGATCTTCTGGACCTTGGGAGGAGCGAATTCTGAAACCCAATGGTATTGTCCACCTGCGGTAGGAGATCTGTAATTTTCCGGATGTTAGGTATCAGAAGAGTGAGAAACCGAGACCTGGGTTATATACGCACATAGAAGCCATTTCAGCAATACTAGCGTACACCAAGGTCATTCCACAAGCTGCAGCAATGAAACCCCAGAAGAGATCGGCGGTTCCTCCATCTGTCATGACGAACGTAAAGAGGGGAAGTAATAGCTCCCAGGACGCCATAGCAGTACTGGCAAACCCCAACATGGTTAGGAATTTGAAATTTCGCTGCCCATCGTTCAGTCAGTCGTCATTCCTCCTCGATCTCACTGAATATGAGAGGGACATACGCGCAGAACTTGTTTCTTCCCTAGGACCACCATATCCTGTTGATCGGCTCGAGTTCCACGCCATTTCTTGGCGACTTGGCCAGGGCAATTATCTTCAAAATCCTCTTTCTCAACATCTTGACCAAGGGAGTCAGGGGCAGCTGACTCTCGGCTCGCAAACATAGTATCTTCGGCCTTTTGTATTTCTGCCGACATGGTGACTATCGAGGAATCCGAGGATGAACGGCTTTACAGCTGAGATGCCAGTGGGAGCTTTACACCTGAGCAATCACTCAATCCCGCGTCTCGACAAAGGGTTAGGAGCGAAAGAATCAAAGTCACACACGCGAGATCGCAAGACAAGGAAACGAACTTCTTCACAATAAAAAGAGAATAATAAAAAAGTGCAAGGTACATAACGCTGCAATCGATGTAGCATTACCCTGAATCGATCCCAATTCGGCTTGTCGGTCCGCCGGACACATTATCAACTTTCATATTTCTCAGAGGATCCATTCAGACCTATAGTTCCATCATCCCCCATGTTCCTACCCTCTTTTTTTCATCCCGCATCAATGCCACTAGGTCCAGGATGGTATTCGACAACGGGCTATCCCACCGACAGGGCGAACGTCTGTCTGTGTTTGTGGGGTGTGGTATGGGCTTATGAAACTTTATTATCCCTACCCGGGATGTTAATGCCCTAATTTTGTCACCGCTTTTGGATTTTGCCGCGAATCAAATCATTCTGCCCATAGAAAAATAATAAAGGCGGTGACTCAACATAGGGCGTACTCCGTACAACCTCTGTGCTCCGGCATGAAGCGAAGATAGATTGACATGCTGGTGGACCTGTAATAGTGGATTCATTCTGCCCTTTTTCGACGTTCGGACGATTTAGGCGATGTGGATAGGAGAACAAGTGTATACCTTGTATCTCATGTATCGACGGATATAACTCGTATATTCAATAACACAATACATCAAAAGCTTCTACTCATAGCTTTAGGAAGAAAGCAAAAGATTTCACCTCCCGATCGATATTGATTACTTTCCACCATCTACTACGTATACCATACTCCGGATTTTTTATACATTCTAGGGTTCTTTCCTTTGTACCCACTTCAATCACATCACATGCCCCCAGCAAATTCCCGAGTGCTATGTGCTATGATGATCCTAGAGAGAACTCCATGCAGACTCCGTAACTTATTCCCACCCGTCAACCGATAACCCACTGCACCCAAGCCATCTAGCAAATCATTACTTTCGATATAGAGTTCGGCTCGCTCCGTCCAAGTTTCCCATGCATATTTCAACCCATTATTCGAGAACCCTCTTGCAGCTTTTCCGTTGACTAGGGTTCGATATTGAACCCCACAAGAGACAGCTTCTTATCACATGCTGTATGGCGCGGTACCCTGTGATATTTTCCCTTCCCTTCCTGGTTCTGTAAGGCATTGTTCATATCCTACCCAAGATATATAGACAGCACTTGATAATTCCAGGGCGATGCTGCCTCCACAGTATTCTTTTTATGAACCGTCGGCCCAGCACTTCAATCAACGATGTTCAAGTCTTCTCATTCCAATACTTGGTGGATGTAACTATTGATACGGTCGTCGGTGGATTATCTTCGCTGGGTTGACACTGGTAACTCAGCAAGAACGAGTGCTATGTCAATGCTAACGACGGGCTTGGTGGTTCCACCGGGACAATCACCACCCTTTGCTGTCGTCACGAGTACTGATCATTCAGCATGGATAATTATCGCGACAGCATTGGGACTAGCATGCGTGTTGGTCTTCGGTGGGATCAAGACTTTCGTTGGAAATTCAATAGGGAAAGTAATCAGTTATGATGAGATGTGCCTTGGGGCTTCGACGGTTAGTCTGTTGAAATATCTATTGCGGTGACTATTATTACCAGCGGTTGATGACATTCTGCAGTGGGATGAAAATGGCTAAAAATCCATATAGCTCTTTGCCATCATTGAATCGTCAGTAATACTGGGAGCTTGCTCCAAAGGCTTGGGGAAATCCATCGAACTTGTACCGGCAAAGAATCAGGTCCAGATACAGGAGGTAAGTCCAAGCCAACTAAGTAGCGCGTACTAGATCCCGCAGGAGGCTGATTTCTTTTTGGACTTGGCAGATGTATTACACAAGTCTAGTATTCTTCATCATATCTCTTGGGCTGTCAAAATCTTCCGTCGTTGTTTTACTAGCCAGTCTAACGCCGGATCGAAAACATCAATGGATATTTCGATGCGTATTGGGGCTAATGGCGGCCTGGACAATTTCGAGTACGTTTGCTGTCGGGCTGCAGTGTAACTTGGCCCACCCGTCAAGGATTATAGGGGAACGTTGCGATAACATGGTAAGCCTTATTCCAAACTCAGTTTATACTCAGAATATGCATCTAACTTTAGCGCATAGTCGTTGAGATGGCGAATGATATCCTCTTTTGATATAGTTTTCGAGATCTCATTTGTTTTGTTAGCAATCTATCTAGTATGGAATCTTCGAACATGCAAATCAAATAAAATGATTGTAGTTGTCGCATTCAGTTTCCGTCTTCCGTATGTTCTCTCGAAGCGTCATTCAATAAAAGCGCATCCTAACGCTTCTTTCTAGTATGATAATCGCAATTTGCCACCGGCTAGCGACGTTTGATGCAACTGGATACACAAGCAATCCAACGTTACTCGAGGACAGATTCATTGTATGGACACAAACAGAACTCAACTATTCCGTAATTTCCGCCATCATACCCAGTCTACGCCCCTTTGTCAAAAACCTTTCCACGTATTACGGCCAGGAGCTCGGTGGAAGATCCGGATATACTTTGGAGGATTCGGAGAACTATCAACTTTCGAATTTGGGCTCAACCATCAGGAGTGAAAATCACCAACGAGCGAGCAGAATTCACGATGATCTGGATCCGGACGACTATAAATTTAGAGTGTGGGCAAACGAGGGAGGACAAGGTGCTAAAAAACATAACGATGCTGGAGAAGGAAGTTCCAAATTATGGAAACCGACGTTAGATGAAGGGACGGATGGTTTGAGTCTAGAGAGTAACGACAGTCAACGCATGATCATCCAAAAGGATATTTCGTGGACGGTACAAACGTATTGATCAATGATAGTGATGGCTATGGAAAGGGACAATGGGAGGCCGAAATATTACGTTAATTAGCGTTTCGGGTCGGAGTATGGATATGAGCAGCATCACAATTTGGATATATCCTGATTCATTTTTGGAAAACGCGTTTATCATTCGATGTTTTCCAAGTTAAAGTTGGTGGGAAGTTCGAAATCATTCATCAGAAACTCGCAAGATGCGGCGGTGAAACTTACTATAAGATCTAATACATCTCACCTTAGCTACTCAGAAGTCAAATTCAAGTCATAAAATAAGTGTGAAGGCAAAGGGAGAGCGCAAGAACTCAATCGTATGTCCCTCTCTCTTGCAAAGCAGAACTGAATATATAGTGTGGCTCTTATGAACATGTATACTTTGCCAAAAATCATCTACATTAGGTTCTAGCCTTACCTACTAGGTACTCTCTAATCCCTCTCAAATGCCGCAAACCGTTTCCATCTTCCGAAACTGCATCACAGCAAGAATTGGTGAAATATTCCATGTAGTATTCAAATTTTAGTCTATTATATAATTTGTTTGTATTGCTCGGGTTGTTATTACGTTTATTAGTAAAAAGAATAAGTTTATATAAAGGAAATAGTAATTATAATGAAGCACTTAGGTATAAACTTATATAATGAATCATAAAGTATTATTAAATTACAAATAATACATTATTTTATCTAATCATATTCTTATATTCGTATATTACATAGCCTACAATATAAATCCATTAATAACGCCTACCCCCACTATTAGATAGATGTATTTAATTTATTTTACTTTACTCCCTCCCCCCTTGCAAAACTCTTCGGCAATGGGACCCCGCTAGAAGTTCTCTATTTTCCCCCATACTGCTGAGCCAACCTAATCTCGACTCAAATTATTCCGCATGTACTTCTCCAAATCTCCAACCAAAGGGTACTCGAGTACAAGGAATACTTTTGATCCCACAGCTAATCTAGACGATATGCATAGATCCACCAGGGTATGCGTTTTATCCTAGTCACTACTACTAGCAGAGTTTGTTTAATAGTTCCACCAGCAACCCGTTGATTCTATTTCAACCCTTTGAGTTCAAGTTCACATGCTGCTATTTTCGAACCCCGATTATCGAGTCTTGCTGCATATCAACCAAAATCCTTGCTCCTATTTTCATCAAGTCCTTGTTCTTTGATACGCTTTGAGTACCAAACATACTATCAACAACAAGCTTTACAGGAAATCGACCCAGCGTTCCCGCAAAGATCTTCAATCATGGCAACGGTAACCGCAGGATCTCAAGCAGGCCATGACACCTTCGATGCACTCAATATCGAGTACGAAAAAGCTTATCGTAACAACCCATTCAAGATCACCGCCATTAAAAAAGCAATCACGTTACTAGACCCCGCATCTAGAGTTCTCGACGTCGGATGTGGTACTGGGGTACCAGTTGCAGAGCTCTTGGCCGAAGCAGGCCTAGAAGTTGTAGGTTTTGATATTGCACCCAAGATGATTGCATTTGCGCAAAAGAGAGTCAAGGGTACCTTTTACGTATCGGATATGGTGGAATTCAAAGTTGATGGCACGTTTTCTGGGGTTTTTATGATATTTGCGCATCTTCAACTTTCATACGCAGCTGTTCATGCTGCAGTATATAAATACGTACGTGCACTGAAGCCGGGGGGGATATTTGTACTTGGTCAGATGCCGAGTGATACGTATGTCAAGGATGAGGATAGTTCTTCGTATGATGAAACGAAGACTTATGTTGAGGATTATGATGCGCCATTCATGGGGAAACCACTTCCGACATTCATGATGAGCGCGCAGGGACAAAGAAACTTCTTGACGAGTATGGGGTTGGAGATTGTGAGCGAGACGATTGATGAGTTCCAACCGGATAACGATAAGTGTGAACCAGAGAAGCAGCAATATATTATTGCCAGGAGGCCAGTGGATGGAAAGATTGTAGAACCTCAACCACTGCCGAAAGTTGAATAGTAATTCTACAAGATGTGAAATGGGAATCTTGTTCAATTTTCATCAAACAATAATATATGTTTCGATACCAGAGGTTGCACACCAAATTTATGACTGGTCCGGAAGGATCAACAGGATACCTCAATTTAGCGTTATCTGTCCATTTGAATGGAGACACTATTAGAGAAATATCATGATAAAAATAGCACAAGAGAAAAAAGATAATCGTGGACCCGAATTTTTTCTATAAAAAAGAAGGTGGGTGGAGATCACAAAGTTATTGTTCGAAATGAATTGGGACTTATGATATTGGAGATCTAATTATTGTGATGATAAGATGAAAGATTGGAATTATCTGAGATGGAATTCGGCGGGTGATGTTGCAAGCTGCGATACTCTAACATGTTGGGGTCACACCATTTCTTGTAATGTTTCTCAGGTTCAGTCCATCAATTTTCATATTATTCGCTTCTCAAGGCAAAAGGAGGTCACGGCTAGTTCTACACCAGAGGTCGAAGAATACCATGCAAACTCAGATCTCCAATCTTCGACAACGCTCCAAAAATAGCGCTTTGAGATTAGCTGCTCATTCATTCATAGATTTCACCACATCTTCAACGAATTAAACGATACTTGCCTACACATCGCAAATGGATTGCCATGCTTTGTCCAAGAAATCTATCACCTTCGCAATGTGATATCCCACCATCCTGTCCACTAAAAAGTCCAAGTATCATTAATCTTCTATCTTCGAGGGAACTTGTGGGAAGCATCTAGGTTTTTTGAGCTGCAATAGCGATGTGGACAAAATGGGCAGAATTGAATGCCATAAGAGACGAAGGTAAAGATTAGTTGATACCTACACCGTCAGCGGCCGGAGCCTTTTGCTATACAGGCAGCTCTTCAATCCTCCACATCGCATTTTTCATGGAATAATCCATCATCTTAACAATCTGCGTCTTCTTCTTATCATTCTTTCTTCTCAACTTCTCCTTTCAATCACTAAGCGAAGTGCCACTGGCAGGTTTATTCTTCACATATGCCTACAACTGATTTGTAAATTCCTGAATCTTATTCTTCACATCCTCTCCTAATTTCTGAGCCAGTTCTTCGATTTCCTGCTACTTGCTCGTGCCTTGAAATCCCGTCTTAAGACTGGTCGCTTGCGGAAAGAACTGGCCTTCGGGATTGCGCCGCCAGCTATCAGTTGATGGAATTTTGTGCGGCATATGACGGGGGCCCTTTTCTGCAAGGCTTGGCGACCGGAGAAGTAGGTGAAGTCTCCTGCGGCAAAGTAAAGTTGGGTATAAGCGCGTGTGCTTTGCATTATCTGTTTCAGGGTGCAATGGTGATAGCCGCCATAGTGGAGGCTGAAGTGATGAATTGAAGGCTTCAAGATTTGATGTATCGATAGATTGTAATGTGAGTAAGAGAGGTATGCTATGTGAAGTCGACTTAACTGTTGCGTGGTCAATTACAGATGGGGATGAGCCGTCTCATGCATTACATGAGCATCAAGTTGTTATGATGGCGGCCAGAGTTCTTCTGTATCCGCAAGCTATGTGATGAGCAATTGGAGCGAATTCTACGCGGAGAAAATCTCAGTATTTTCATGTGGCAAATCACTGCAAAGCCCCTCATCCTTACCTTACAAGTGGCTGTATTCTTATCCGAAGCCGAAGCAAGAAATGTCACGTAGGCTAAAAACCAAGCCTATTGAGCCCTCATGGTCTAGAAACTATCCCACATAGCTTCAAAGGGCCATCAAAGACATCACACAGAGTGTTTTGATGTCTAAAGCGAGTGCGAAATAGACTTGTCACCATGATTGGTCAAATTCTCTGAGCTGGTAGCTTGCATTACACATCTGCGGGGTCATATCGATGGCTGTTGATGCATCATGCCCATTAATTGGCCCCGTTTGTGGAACGCATGCGTGTGCTGAAGTTGAAGACATAAACAAATTCGGTCTCAAAACGGTCTTGCTCTAACATCGGGCATACAATTCCCAAGTTAGGATGAGGTAGAGTTAGATTTGGGACTACATAACGCCACTGTGTCTGGAGGCCTCTGAGGCGTGGGACATGCATTCAGCCCGCACCAACCACGCAAGTGCGAAATGTCAACAAGGAGAAAGTTGGGCGGCGATGTACCATCAAAGTTCTATACTTAAAGAGGCAGAGAAATTTGAAGCCTTTGGTCTAGATCTCCATCTCTGTAAAAACTGGTACTTTTGTATGGCTCTTTCCTTCACCGTAAATGCGCCACTGAGGCATTCAATAAAGACAGCCGGGTTTGAATTGGCTGTACGTTTCCATAGTCTCAACTCAAAGTGTTGCGCTATGATATTAGATAGTGAAATTGCCAGTTTCAGTTCGGTATGATGCGTTAGCCCAGACAACAGCTCACAAGTAAGGCTGAAACTTGCTCACCACTAGCTGTCTCGGCTATTCAGGCTCCTATGCGACAGCGAATGGAAGGATTACAGCTACAAACTCGTCTATTCTTACTGCATTGGGCTACTATGTGGGTTGAAGCGGGAAAGAGCATGAGCTGCATGTGTATTGGTTTACTATCTGTCAGGAAAGAAACATGAAATCGCAACTAGAATGGTTAGGTTGACGTGGCCTCCGAAATCCAAAAAGACCAGTCACGAGTACTGTGATCTAGGCCTGTATTCGCCGGCCTCTCCCACTCGGCAGCTTGCTCTCACCGATGTAAGTTTCGTAATTTGAAATATGGCATTAGTTGCGTAATCTGAAACCTTCTCCAGCTCCTTGACCGGATTAGTGCACTCAGGTCTCAATTCGCTTTCCAAGTTTCAAGTAGGCTTTGGGGTTTATTACTTAAGACAAATCTCCTGTGGTAGATTAATGTTAAGCCTTGAAGGTATCTCTTAACTTTCTCTCGATTTTTCTGTTCAACCCATCTCGCTCCATCACCTCACGTCACCTATCAATGTTCACAGCTCGGGTACTTTCGGCCGATGAAGCCAAGGCAGAAATTTCAGCCGCCGCGAACCAACCTAAATGGAAAGAAAATATGGTGACGCAGGAAGCATACATGCTTCTCGCCATGTTAAACGACAACTTCGATTACTTCATTGCACGTCACATGTTGTCTGTCGAAGCACCCCTGCTCGAGGAACTAGCCAACACGGTGGCAGGAAAACAACCAGAAAATGTTGCCATTGTATCCTTCCTTCGAAACCCCTACAAGAATTCCAAAGTCAAAGTCGAGCCCGAACCCGAAACCGATGAAAGTGTGGCCACCAAGAAGCAGCTCATTGCAATCTTTGAAGGGAACACTACTCGAATTCGCGTAGCTATCGAAACCCTCAACAAAGCTGTCAACGCACTCGTACGCTCCTACATGGACCCCCAAGCCAAGCTCGAAGAGATCAAACAACAATACGGAGTGAAGATCGAAGAAGCAAAGAGTGCAATGATGCAAGGAATGGATAAGACTATGTGGGAATCTATAGATGTTATTGAAACGGCTCCTGAGGCTCAGCGAGAGCCTCTCGCTGATGCGTATGTTAAAGTGCAAGATTCTGTAATGGCGGGGATTTCAAAAATGATGAAGGACTTGGAGAACAGTCTTGAGGAATCGTTGGGCTTGGTTACGAAGACGCGAACTCGCAATGAAAATACGGAGAGCTTTGTTGACACGACCTTCTCTCTTTTGTTGAAGGGGATTGGGAAGTATTTCCATATTTGAGGGGATTGAAATTCCACATTGAGAATGTATGAAGGTGCGAGTCGCGGGTTCTGTCTTTACTGTATTCATGGGCTATTTTTTGCCGCTGTCGATAGTTGAATTTACCACTGCACTTCACTCCCACTGCAATATGCTCTCCTTTCTATCTCCTAGTAGTTAATAGTACGTTTATGTCACATACTGCTTCTATTACTTTGTCAAAAAGGCAAATAATTCGAATCAGCTCGACACTGGAGCTCAGATTTTCAAAGCTGATCCGGATATTGAGGTTCAATGCTCAAAGCTCGGATCAGGTTTGAAGCCTCAATGTTCAAGCAAGAACTAAGACATTGGGGGCTGAAACTTGTTTCTTGTAACTCATAGTGGGCTTAGTTGCTCTCTGAATCGACCCCTGCAATCAACTGGAGCTTTGGATGATGAAAGTTAATAGTTGGAGGACATGTAGGCTGTGATGGGCTTTGGTCAGATCGTGACATTCCCTACCATCTCAAGTAACTAAGCTCCATCATCACACGCCCAAAATATTCCAGTTGATATCACAAACCAATGAGCTTCAGCATATCGCAGCATTCAAAAACCTCAATGTAGATCTGGACCCTTACGCGCAAGTTATCACACACCCATCGGTCAGAATTAAGCCACAAATTCAAGCCGTAAAGATACCCAGGTACACCCCGCCATAACTGACAAACCACTGCAGCATGCTCAGCGTCCAGTCCCGAATTCGGCTTGCGCAACAACTGTATTAGCCCTCACTCTGGATTCAGAATGTGTCGCTTCCCGAAACTCATTTTTAGCGAGCCGCCCGGCATTTCCTCGGCTGGTTTTTAGACCTGAGAATTGATCAGACCAGACAGTGGTAATAAATACCGCGCTAAAGAATTTGGTTGATTGCCATGGGATCTGAGCAGTAGCGGTAAGGTAGTCTCGGGCAGTCACATCGTGGAATGGTCCATTTGTGATATTGACCACTGGCATGACACTACGTATTCAGCTCGAAGTGCCAATGTAGAATTTAGCACACTAGGTCACATCATAATCGGTGTGACTGTGCGAACTACCTTTCATTTGCAATTCTTGTCAAGTGATTTACTCAAGATGAAGCAAGATTATAATATCGTTGGCTAATAAGGGCGTGCCATATATTATCACTTGACTCCCGAACTCTGTCACGATCAGAGGACTAAACTTTATCATCAAATTCTCCTATCAAACTTCACAGTCATCTAACGATTTTCCCTTTGCAATCGGTTAACGTGGATTCATTACCTCCAAACTGGTGCGGCACTCCTTCCAGACGAGGCATAAACATGAAAATTCAAGGTCCCACGGCAAAAGAGATTCTTCTCGACGCCGCTGAACAAGTTCTCGGGGAAGATGCTCTCGAGACAATTGATCCCGTAACCATCGACATTCCAGACCCTGATACGTCTTCGAACGCTTTGTTTAAGGAGCCCCCAACTTGTTGAACCCAACGAAGCATTCCTCGCGCTCTTCGAAACGGCCCTGCAAGTCTCATGGTCGGTCTGGATTTCGAGTGTCCACGATGGCAACCTGGTTCTGTCGTCCGATGAGCAGCATGGCGAGCTGGTTTCGATAGCCATGAAGATGCTGACTTCGCTTCAGAGCAGCTTTACATGGCTTCGAAGGTTCGTATCGGTCCAAAATTTCATACTGCTTTTGTACCAAATTCTGTTACCCTTTCAGTAACCCTACTTCCCTCTTCCTTGTTTCCTAACACAACGATTATTCCTCATTCTTCTTTTCAAATCATCATTTAAAAGGCAATTACTAAATCTCCGATCATGATGCAGCCTGGAACGCTACCAACGCCGGCGTGACATTCGAGTGTGTTCCGTTGCCACATTTGTTTTTTGCCACGGAGGAAATAAAATTACCGCGCTGGCTGAGGCTTTCTTTCAAACGCCAATGACTTGAAGTATGTGTTTGTATATACGGCAGCTTTAATAACGGCTGGAAGAAGAATATGTGGAAGGTCTTCACGCATGAGTTGGGACATGTATTGGAATTGCGACATGAATTTGCGATGAGCACGAATCAGAACTGGAGAGAAGGAGGGGCGGAGCAGTTAGGGCCCAGGAATGAGTTGAGTGTGATGAATTATCGCCGGGAGCCACCTGAGATGCAACAGAGTGATATAGACTCCACGCGATTGTTCTACCAGTTGAAAAATGATCAAAATGGCAAGCCCCCAAGCGTTTGAATGACCGATGTGAAGGACTAGACACCGAACTGAATGAGATAGATATGGTAACGAGATGCATCTGTCCGGCTGCCTTTGCGAACGTAGTATCTCTTTAGAAAATATATGTAGTGAGTGGCAATTCATGAGACTGCTGTTTCTGCTTCGCAATTCCTACTGTGGAATGCTTCGGTCGTTTCATTCATCATTCGATCTCGTGTGTCCCTTGAATGCCGGTGTAAATATGCGTGGATACACACATCCAAACCCCAAAGAAGCAGGGTATGCCCACAAGCATGAAAATTCAAGAGGGCACTCATCGTGATTAGAACGCTTCACGGATTTTACAGCGCTTTGAACGGTATGTCCACTAGGAAATATATTTCAAAGGCCATTTTTGACGCTACTGTACCGAACTCGTAGTGACGATGGAACTGATGTATAGGTGAATCAAAAGTTCAGCGATGGTCTTAACGCACCATGTGATACCTCAGTGTACACCAATAATAACTCAGAATTTCAATGAATCTTCGGCATCACGTTCCTCCGATCCGATCCGACGTCCCCAGGATTTCTTCCCATAAACAAACAACACCATCAAGCTCCACACTTTCTCCAAATCTCAAATCTCAATTACCTCAATTACTTCGAAAATGTCCACTCAAGAAAAGGCTCCCCTCGGTCGTGTTCTCGTAATTGGTGGCTGCGGGTTTTTAGGCCACCATATCGTCTCTCTCCTCCACGATCGATATAATTGCATCATCTCCGTTCTCGACCTACGTACAACCCGAAATCGACATTCTTCACAAGATATTACCTATCATGACGGCGATATAACCTCCCTCGAATCTCTTCTCTCAGTATTCAACTCGATCAAGCCAGATGTTGTTATTCACACAGCATCACCTGTCGCAATCACCGGCACCAATGAATTATTCCATAAAGTCAATGTAGGAGGAACAAAATGTGTAATTGAGGCGTGTCAAAAGACTGGGGTGAAAGCTCTAGTTTTCACAAGTAGTGCTAGTATTGTTTCCGATAACACGGCTGATCTGGTTAATGCGGATGAGAGGTGGCCTGTTATACCTGAGAAAATGCAACGAGAGTATTATTCATGGACGAAGGTATGTTCTTTTCAATTTTCCCCATTCTTGTTCCTAATAATACAAATTTCTTCATAAATTGCCCATACTGACACAAAATCGAACAGGCCGAAGCAGAAGCTGCAGTCCTAGCCGCCAATCGCGCCCCAGAATCTCCCAAACTTCTTACTGCCTCCATTCGTCCTTCAGGTATTTTCGGTCCTGGAGACGTTCAATTAATACCCGGCCTTCTCAATGTTCACTACTCTAACCGTACCGGTTTTCAACTCGGCGATAATAACAATCTCTTTGATTTCACATATGTGAAAAACGTCGCACACGCACATCTTCTCTGCGCTGCCGCTCTCCTTGCAACATCCAAGCTCAACATAACCCCGTTAGATACTGAGCGCGTAGATGGTGAAGCTTTCCTTATCACTAACGGATCACCCATTCCGTTCTGGGATATGGCGCGGGCAGTATGGGCAGCAGCCGGGTCTACAAAAGGCACAGAACATGTATGGGTAATCGGAAAGGATTTTGGACTTGGGCTTGCAGGATTTGTAGAGGGACTATTCTGGCTTGTTGGAAAAACGCCAAACTTGACGAGGATGAAGGTGAACTTCAGTTGTATGACAAGGTATTTTAATATTGAAAAGGCAAGAAGGAGGCTAGGGTATGTTCCATTAGTACCCCTAGACGAGGGTATTAAGATTACGGTCAAACATTTTGAGGAGGAGAGGGCGAAAGAAGGGGAGAAAAAGGGCCAGTGATTGAATGAGAAACTTGAGAGAGTTGGCAGGTCTGTTCATATTCTAGAGATCCGAGCGGATTTTCTTATATACTTTCGCAGTTACGAGAACTTTTAATGATTTGAAAAGCTTAAGCAAGAATGAAAGATACCCTTGTTTGTCTTTACGAATCATAGGTCACAGGCTCATGCCAGTGATATGTTTGGCAATGCAAATGCTAGATCTCTTGCTGCTAGCGATATGCTGAGATAAGCAAGCAACATATCCTACTGTCTGATTTGCTTCGATGATTCGACTCCAATTAGACTATTTGCTTTATTATCTAGGTATTCAACTTCAATTTGGACAATATAAAGTATTTTTTAACACCCAGTCAGATATTTAATGGACATATATATCCCGGGTTAATTTACTATATCCGTCTATCTCGCAGGATTCAAATTTTTCTTCAAAGAGCTGGACTAGTCATCCCATGTTTATTGTTCGATTCATGATACATTCAAATATGGTAGGCAATTTATGCTCAAATTGTTCAAATACTCGTATTATATATTCCATTTTCTTCATTGCTGGAATTACAATTCATACTGCTCTGCCAAGTATTGCGTACCTAGTGAATACCTTCCTAGTGGTAGGAGGAGATCTATGAATAATGGATAATGGATCTGTTATACTGATGAGAATATATGCGACTGAATGGTCACTATTGTGATCCACTCATTGGTAGCGACGAAGGTCAGGAAATGTTATCGTAAGATGTCGAACATGAAGATGAAGATGAACGTGAAGATGGATGTATGATTGTATAGAAATAGAGAATAATATCTAAATAATAGGGGATGAAATCCGCTCGCTTATTACCTACGGTGAATACGTTTGAGTCATTCAACACCAAGAGCTGATAATCCATACTGAGGATTATTTCTTTATACCTCTGAAAGAGGCGCATAAAATCACACATGTGTATGGTAGTGTTTTCCTTGCTTCTTCTCAAATTACCACAACCACCGTACATGCCGGTACTTTGTAGTACGCTTGTTCACGAGGCCCCAGAACCATGACTATCGTCTTCAAGGATGGACTGCTCATTGCCCAAGGAGTATTCGCAAATCGAACTGGCACGCCATGTTCATGCATCATCGCAGATTAAGCACAATTTCTAAACATTTGTTTTCCCAAATCTCTTGACAAAGTCTTGATGCTATCCTAAATTCTTGGTGGAAGATGCGCTCAAAGTACTATAATAGATAAAGCTCGTATACTAGGCTAAGCTAGGCATTTAGACGCCTAGGTTGGAACGAAACCATTCAAGGTGAGAAGCATTTGGTGTGTCATGGATTCGTAGAACACGTTTTGGGGTATGCTCAAATCTCCCATGACGATAAGACATCTCTGTAGCTTCGACATTTTATTTAAAAGTCAAGATGAGTTGTTCCGTATCTATCTAGTCATTAGAAAGGGGGTCCAGTCGCCTATTCAACCTTCGATTATGGAATAGCCATTGTTTGAGCGACTATGAAATTTCGAGTCCATAACTGCGGGTTCTCTTGTAGAGTAGAGTGGCTCAATAGCCGCATCGATGCATTCTCTCTTCTTCAGTCTCGTCAATTTGCATCCCTTCCTTTTTAAAGAATGGATCGAAGAAGGGGATTACGATCAATCCGTTGTGAACCTTGCTTGTCGAGTCGTCGCTTAACAAGATGACGCACTTCCTATTCAACAGAAGGATGTTGAGAATCTCTTGTAACTGCGGCGCAAGGATATGATACTTAAGGAGATGATGTAAAGAAAGTCAGGTTCCAAAATCTCCCCATCAGCAGCTACATATATATATATATATATTTAAATAGCTGACATGGGAGAATTTGTTAACTCACAAGAAAGCAAAACGCTTCTTGATAAGGAATTGGGAAACTAATCTGTTTGTTTTCTCGTAACCATGGATCTTTGTAAATCAAGTGTAAAATCTGGGCTGCAAGCTTGAATTTCTTGAACGGGATGTCTCGGCTCTCGAGTTGCCATTGCAAGTCCAGACAGATCTGCAGAATCCCCAATGGTGATTTGGAGCGCTCATAAACCAGATCCATGGACTGAACACCCACTTCTTCATCTTCCCAATTATCTCGCTCAATGCATTCCTAATCATTCCATACAAGACGAATGCCATTTTGTGTTAAGCACGACATTGGTCCCATTGGTGATACACTTTGGCGCTTTACAAGTTCAGCTAATACTCTCGGAACCGGGTATCTTCGTGTAAGTGATATACGGCTCATTCCCTTGATCTATATCCCACGATGATCGAGAAGGTTTTCGCCAACAATACGACACTGCAATGTAGTCATTTCAGCCTTACACTTCATTTGCTTCAGCCAAGCGGAATTCCTTGATGGCTAGCTCGTCTGGATCAGGCGAGTTGAAAGGGTGATATTCAATACCCTGCTCGCATAGAAGCTCCTTATCATTTTCGTTTACCAAGCCAGTCTCCCTTTGTTTGAAAGACAAAAGAACCTCGTGCTGCACGCCTACTTGAGGGCACCTTACGAGAATTTGCGAATTACTGAAGCGTGTCACCATTAATTTCGGAGAGCCAAAGGGTAAGTCGGAGAGATGATATTGACTTTGTAAAAATTGATGCAGAAGCAGGCCAGTTTGTTTTTTGTCTTATAGTCTTGTGCCTTCAATTTGATGCAAGATGTTTGAAGCAACTAGATCACGGCACAGCACAGCACGACTTGAGAGCCAAAAAAAGAATCATAACGCGTATTGCAACACATTGACATGAGTGTAAGATGCCCGAACCATTCGTATAACTTTACCAATGAGACCAATTAGCCTCCACCAACAAGAATAATTCACGGGATCGACCTTGCACAGGAACCCTTTTCTTTATTTTTTCTTTCCGATTTCTTAGGGTATAGGGAGTTTATAGGCAAACTATTACTCATTTTCAAGCACTCCTGTACATATTCATATATGATATGGGCTGCGTGTTATCCTTCACTTGTAGGTATAAAATAGGACCATTCGAAATGAGATATCATAGAGAAGGTAACAACCTTCAAAAAACAGCTACTCAGATTGAATAAATTGGACTCAAGTTTCCATGATAAGCTAGTTCAGCAGTCTTTCGCTATGAAATACCTAATTAACATCCAATTCCAAGATCGCCCTGGGAACGCTTTTACCACTCAATCTATCCTCGGATTAGATGAAGTTGATTTCAGTATTCTCTTTCAGTCAAAGAATGAATCTATAGGCACCCTCTTGTTGTTCAATACTGTTTTGAACATTCAGGTGTCCTGAGTTGATTTTTCAGAACTTACCGACTCACACGATGTGATGTAAATCGAGGGGCTTATCTTCAAAGTCATAAGACGAAGTTCGTAATTGTATAGGCATGTTTTCTCCAAAACTTCAGCAGAGATCCTAAACATTTCCCCTCCCCCCCAAACACCATCTACACTTCCACCGGCTCGGCCTTCTTCTTCTTCGGTTCCTCCAATACAATATTCTTCTTCGGAATCTCCTTATAATTCTTCAACAAAAACTCCCTCACATCTTCACTCACATCTCCCTGGACCGTAATTTCCTGTCCCCCACTCGCTACTTTCGTCACACTACTACCCGTCGCAAACTTAGATCCAAACTCCTTAGCCACCTTCTTCAATTCTAAACCAAAAGCTTCCAGTCCCTGCACCTCAGTTACGTATTTGCGTTTGTTGCGCTCAACACGCTTGATTCGGACTTTGGAGGCTGCGAGCGTTTCGTTGTGTTTGGCTTCGAGTGCTTCGGCTTTGGCGGCTTTTTTGGTGGCGTCTTTCGCGGCGCGTTTTTGGGCGTCTACGGAGAGGGTGGAGGTTGCTGCTGCGAGTGCATCTGGGAGTAGGGGTTATTATATGTATATATGCGAGCCCTCCAGTGAAGAGAGGATGTAACATACCTTCAGACCATAACCTCTCATACATATTTGGGTATTTCTTCTCCAACCATTCCTGACATTTCTTTACAGTACCACCATATTCACAATACTACTTCCTTCTGTGTCAATAATTTGATCTCTTATCCTCTCATATTCACACAGAGCTTCCATATAAGTAGATCGAAGCGTACCTCAGGTGGTAATGAACAAACTATAATCGCGCATTAGTGAGGGGAAAACCAGGATAGCGGGGTCGGATTCATATGTATCACCTCCGCAGTATACAACATTTCTTGATTGAGGTTCTGATGGGGCAGCACTAGAATCTTCTACATCTGCCATTGTGAGTTATGGATTAATGAAGATTGAGTCTGGAAATAAATCGTATTGCAAGTATATTTTATATGAGTTTGGAGGGGAAGTTATGCAAGTTGGATGAGCTCAAGATGCAAGATGGGAATGGTGGGGTAGTTTTTCCGATATGAAGCTAGCGGCCGCTTTTGACCGGACCATGGCAGGGCATCATGCTTCGCTGCGAGAATTCACCATCTGAAAACAGACAATCGTAAGTCTCCTATTCTCTCGTACTCAAACAGACAATCCCTTATTCTCTCCATCTCAAAGCAAACAATCAAACACCTATTATTCTCCCATCCTGAAATTGACAATCAAACGCCTCCAATTCACCCATCCTGAAATTGACAATCAAACGCCCTTTTATTCTCTCATTGTTAACCAAACGATCATAAGTCTCCTACCCCCATTTCAAACCAAAGAATCATAACTCTTTTATCCCCTCTCACTTTCCCCTGCTACACCCCACCCAGTGACGCGCCCCCGCCAACCCCATACCGTTAGCTAATGCTTCAATGTTCAAAACCACAAGCCACAATATCAAGGTTCTATATGCCCCATGGTGTTTGATTAAGGAAGGGGTCACAGCCCATCGATTACTTCCCTAATCAAACACCATGGAGGAAGTTCCCCACTCCAGAGTAGGAGTGTTCTCAATTGAGTTTGAGTGCTTTATAAACAGTAGATCATGTCCTTTTTCTCAAGACTCTTCCAATAGCAGTGCTAGCCGGCTGTGTAGGTTGTGGAGGTGCTGCTTTCTTGAGTTTTGCAGCAGGTGCCTTTTTAGTAACAACAGTTTCTGTACTGGTATTGCTGACGTCTCTTCCTCGTGTAGTCTTTGGACCCGAAGTTGCATTAGCGGATCTTCCTCGGCTAGTAGCTGCTCCAGCTGGATTTGTATGTGGTGCAACTTTTCGACCTTGCCTTGTAGGTGGACGAGACTCTGCTGTGAATTTGGCTGGCGGTGCAGGTTTGATTGGCGAGGCAGGTAATGTTCGGGAGTTGGCGGATCTTGGTGAAAGTATTTGTTTTGGGTCCATGTTAACACGGGAAGTGGTTCGTTCTGGTAAAACAGGAGCAGCCTTTTGACGTTTCTTTGGGTTCTCAATTTTGTTTTCTTTATCTAAACAAGCCTCATCGCTTCGAATTATTAGTGTATAGTCCATGTATTTGAAGGAAGAAACACACCTATTTCTCTTGGTAGCACGGGACGTTGGTGCGACTTGAGTACTAGGACCACTTTCAGACTCTTCAACCGGTATCTTCTTTTGAGTATTCTTTGGTGGAACTGGAGGTCCAACTTCATTACGCGCTGCTTGTGCGCCAGTATTGTTGTGCTTATCGAATAAATCTCCAATCTTCTTTTTGCGCATTGAAATGGGTATACGATTGACGCGAATTTCAATACGCGTCTTTAAACCTTGAGCTTGAACATTATATTGTGCTCTGAGCTTTCGGGCTCGTTCAGTAACTATTGGAAGAGGAATTAGTGAGTGAATTGACGCGCTTTTGAAGTAAACTACTCACTTTCCAACTGCAAGTTCTCCATTAAAGCTTGCTTTTGACCTGATGTGATAGCCATTTTGCGAAGGCTATTGTATGTGATTTTGTGATGTGATGTGATGTGATGTGATGTGATTTTTTGTGCGAGTAAGTGTGAGAAAGTGCGATTTGCGTGATTGTGAATTATTGTATTGCTTGAGTACGATTGTAGTTCCAAGATGTTGGTATGGTATGGACCGTATGGTATGGTAATCGCAAAATGGTATGAATAGGGCGTATAAGCTTATCGCTTCTTTAGCGCCACAAGTGGCTTGAACTCACTTCTCAAAAAAGTTACAGGGGCTTTGATGGTTCCGAAGCTAGCGATGCTGTCTGTACTCTACCTACCTAGCATTATTAACGCGCAAACCCATAGCTACCTTGAGCAACCTTAACATAACAAACATCAACTTCTTTATCACCATCCAACGATTAGCACCACATTTACCTCCATAATCGTCTTCTGACATATTTCCGACTCCAACATTCCGACCATAATTTCGCACATTCGCCCAACGGCAATCCATCCATCAAGATGGTTCTCGAAGCAGTAATGGTTGTAGTGGACAACAGTGAAAGTAGTCGAAATGGAGATTATACACCAACACGTTACGAAGCACAATCTGATGCCGTTTCTTTAATCTTTTCTGCCATTACTCAAGCCAATCCCGAATCGTCAGTCGGTTTAATGTCTATGGGAGGTAAAGGACCAGAAGTTCTTGTTACTTTAACAACTGATCATGGAAAGATCTTGGATGGGTTACATCGCACCAAGGCTAAGATTCGCGGTGGAAGTCATTTAGCTACTGGTATCCAGATCGCTGGTGTATGTTATTATTAATTTCCTACATTTGGGTGTCATCCGGACAGACAGATGGGACATGCTAACATGAATTCTAATAGTTGGCACTCAAGCATCGACAAAATAAGTCCCAGCGACAACGTATAATCGTCTTCACTTGTTCCCCAGTCGCAGAGGATGAGAAATCACTTGTCAAGCTCGCCAAAAAGATGAAGAAAAATAACGTCTCGATCGATTTCGTTGTATTCGGAGAACTTGATGATGATGTTACACAAAAATTGACAGTCTTCAATGAAAATGTCAAAGGAGGCGATGGATCACACTTGGCTATAATTCCGCCAGGACCTGGGCTTCTAAGTGATCAATTAATCACTTCACCAATTTTGAATGGGGACGGAACCGCATCAGGAGCTGGTATGGGGGGACCTGAAGCAGGTGGTGATAGTGGCGCATTCGAATTTGGTATTGATCCAAGTGTTGACCCAGAATTGGCATTGGCATTGAGAATGAGTATGGAGGATGAAAAAGCAAGAGTTGAGAAGAACGAAAAGACACGGCTCGAAAAGGAAGCTGCAGAACAATCTGCGTTGGGAGAAATTAAGGAAGAGGATGAGGCATCAGCACCTCTATTGAATAAGGATGGAGAAGCGAGTGGGAGCGGGGATAAGAAAGATGATGATAAAATGGATACGGCTTAGATGTGGGATGGTGATGTGGGCTGGGGGGATGGAGGAATGGAATGATACTTGAATGAACGGTTGGGTTGCATGGCAAGCTGGCGTTTGGTATGTATCAATAGATATCATAAACAATGGTATTTGGCTCTTTGTGAACAAATTACGTCTATTTTGTATACTCCTTGACTCCTGTGATGCATGGCCTTTGAAGTGCGGACATTTACCCCTCAATTCAATGCTCAAGTCTCGATGGATTTCTCCATGCTCAATTATGCCCGTGACCACTCGAGCTTCGCATTCTTCTGTTTCAATGCGCGAGTTCTGGTAAGGTCCATTCCTACCCTGTGAATCTTTCATCTTCCCCCTTATAATCTATTTACCGACTTCTTAATTTGTCTCCTCTCCTCATCAAATCTCCAGTCCTCCCCTTTCTCAACTACCTCATATTAACCCCCCTAACCCACCTCTCTACCCCCCTCTCGAACCTCTCACACCTCACCGGCATCTCCAACTGATAAAATGGATTCTTCATGACATAATCCGCATACAATTCATATATCTTTCTTAATATCGCCTCTACATTCGGCATACCGGGTTCGGTAAATAATAAAAACTTGGTACCGGTAAGCGTCTGGAAACATTGGAGTCGGAATAAAGTCGTTTCGAGTACTTCGATGCCGGATGGGGGATCCGGACGGTCGTCGCTGGTGGGGGTGCTGGAGAGCGAGGAGAGCGCTTTGGTGTGCGTGTTGGGGAGGATGGAGGAGGTGGTGCTTTGGGAGGGGAGGTGAGAGCTGGGGATTGGGTTTAGCCGTGTGGATATGGCGTGCACGCTGTGGTTGTGTTAATGATTATTTTCCACAAGGTGAGACATTGGAAGATTCGGAAGGAAATAAAGGACAAAAACGAACCCGTGAAATGTCCCAGCAAGAACTAGATAATCATTTATAGAAAGTTTGTTCAATCCATCCGCGAAATCTTTTTGGTAAATGAGGCCGCCGGCTTTATTTATTATTGTGAGAGCGAAGACGACCCTAGGAAGTGAAGGTGTTAAGTTTTTGGTGCGAAGAGTTGGCTGGGAGGGTTGGATTGAACTTACATTTTGATATTTGATGCGCTCTCACAAGTTGGTGCTGGAGACGAGAGAAGGAGAAGAGGAGAGATTCGAGGTAACGTATATAGAAATTATTTATTCGCCGATGACCTTCACATTCGTATTTGTTCTTCTAATTCTTAATTGAATTTTGGACAATTCATGACAATTCAAAAATAAAATGTTTCAAATATCAAGCTCGGCGCATTGTTCAAAATAAAAGTTCGAGGCATTATTACCGGTACAAGTATCAACGTCGTCTACAGCCTCGTCCAAAAGCGGCTAAATAAGCAGCCTTCCCCGGATTTCGAGATTTTGCCGACCCAGCACATGTTTTTGTCGATCGGCAACTTTCTTTCTTCCTTTCAAATTTCAAGTCAACATCGCAGTTACAAGTTCACGTCTCAGCATTTTCGAGTCTTTACCACGTGGTTGATTGTTTATAAGGCAGACGAAATACGGTCGCGATTTTATAAGGAAAAGTGGTTATTATTTATAATTCTAGAGTGATATTTGAGAAGGTGGATCGATCGCAAGGACAATTGAAGATCCATCGAATCCAAATCCTCATAAAGAATTAACAATTCACCGCGCACTCACCTCGCACCACCTCTTCGATCCAAATCTCCCAAAAAAACGAACAATGGCCACACCAGCCCCCACCTCGCGATCTCGCGCCCCTCCCGCCGGCGACGAGGAAGCCTCCACGGTTCTCAAACTGGGAGAGTTTCAAGACGTCGACGCACTCACCCATTCGGAGGCGGCGCTCGTCATCAACGCGCTCGTCGCCAAGCGTCGCGGCGATCGCAAAAATGTAAACGAGACGGAGATCTTGCAGAAGACGCAGGAATACCTGGATCATTTTGCGAGGTTTAAGAGGAAGGAGAATGTGGAGGCGGTGGAGAGATTGTTGGGGAGTAGGGGGGAGTTGGCTAAGTTTGAGAGGGCGCAGTTGGGTAGGTGATGGAGGTTCTTTCTTTGTTTATGGGGGTTTGGGGGGTTGGAGGTTGCTATTTGGGGGTGGGATAGGANNNGGGGGTTTGTTGGGGAGGGTTGTTGGGGACGGTTAATTGGGGGGATTTTTGCTTTTGGGGAGAGCTATTGCTGACTTGAGATAAAGGTTCATTATGTTGCGACTCGGCCGAGGAAGCTAAGACTCTAATACCCAGTTTACAAGACAAAATCAGCGATGACGATTTAGAAGAGTTATTGGGTGAAATTACAAAGTTGATGGGATTTACGAATTAAGAAGTTCGTTTGATTCGATTTGGTCGTTGAATTCGCACGTAAAATTGATATATACTCAAGTATCTACAGCTACAGAGGGACCAAAATACGACATGGTATGAATTTCAAGGCAGTGTTGAAGCCAACAAAAAGATACATATCAAAATCGATAGGCAGTCAAAAGACATGGAGAAAAGCTACGAACAAAAAATGAAATGCAGATAGAATGGATGGGTGGGCGTTGGGATTGGGAAATTTCATCATTTACTTTCTTTCATATGTTGAGTAGTAGGAAGGAAGAAAAGGAGCATTGTTGCGGCGTTTTCCATTTAATCAATCTCATCTCACCATGTGGAGGAAATAATACGTCAGCGGTAGTGGGGGCGGATCGGGGAAAGGAAAAGGAAAAGGAAAAGGAAATGGAAATTTAATGAAGAGAGCTGGGGGAATAGAAAAGGAGATTGTGAGGATGGATAAGAAAGGTGCATGCGTTGATGACACGGGGTGGGGTGAGAGGTGAGAGGTGAGAGGACGCGTTGGATACTGCGTATGAATACCTACCTACCTACCTACCTACCTACCTACCTACCTACCTATTCTGTATTCTGAACTCTCTAGTGGACTTTCAGGCCCGGTGCTAAGGGTTAGGATGGGGGATGGGGATGGGGATGGGGCTGGGGATGAGGTGATGAGGTGATGAGGTGATGAGGTGATATTAATAACGATTACCTTTTCCATACCTATTCTTTGTTGATTCCTGTGATGCGATATGCGTGAGTTGATATACGCATTTTATAAAGCTTCCTTTCGCTTTCCCTTTCGCTTTCGCTTTCGCTTTCGCTTCACCCCTTTTCTTTTTCATGAAGAGATTGTTTAGGATCATAATAGAACCAAATATCTTCAGCTAATCAGTTCTTCAGCCAATCAGTTAGTTGATTAGTTAGTTGATTAGTTACTTACTTACTAGCTGGCTGACTGGCTGGCTGACTAGCTGGCTGACTAGCTGGCTGACTAGCTAGCTGGCTACTCATTCGAGATGATGGATAGATTGGTGTAGTGTAGAGTATGGTGTGTGTAGTATTTTAGTATTTTAGTACTTAGGTATATACTTAATATATATATATATATTATATATATACCTACTCCATCACACTTACTCCATCACATCTAAAATCCCATCATATAATTGTAATCTTATATACTTTCTTAATCTCAAATTGTATTTTTGCTTTTGCTTTTGGTTTTGATTCTTTCGATTGTATATTTATCCATTCATTTATTCATTCATTTATCTGTTGAGCCCCATTGGTCAATACGAGATATTGATCAATATACCACCCCATTGATCA
>NGKJ01000009.1:472903-488648 GCA_002162495.1 Myriosclerotinia curreyana
GATCAATGGGGTGGTATATTGATCAATATCTCGTATTGACCAATGGGGCCCAACATATCTATCTATTCATTTATCTATTTATTTCTACTTAATTATCCATTATTTATTATCCATCATCCATCCATCATCCATCCATCATCCATCATCCATCCATCATCCATCATCCATCCATCATCCATCATCCATCCATCATCCATCATCCATCCATCATCCATCATCCATCATGATTTCACATACTCATTTCCCGTAACATTATCTCATGTGTGGTATTATTATTAGTTTACACATCTCCCATCTACCATCTCCCATCTACCATCTTCATCACACACATTATTTTGTCTCTTCCTCCCCTTCTTTCCCTCCCTCCCTCCCCCTTTCGCTTCCCTCGTGGTGAGAGACCCTGTTGAGGTATGTACAATATGTACAAGATTTATTGGTATAATATTTTCGAGATCCTCTCCCTTCATGACCGAATGTTTATTTCGTCTCTTCTCTTCTCGTCTCGTTCCATTTCGTCTCATTTCGTTCCATTCGTTTCGTTGTAATATGCCAAGTATGTAAATACCCACCCTCACCACCCAACGCCGTTATCACAATTCAAACCCCCTTCCCTCTTACCCATCTTCCCACTCCCATCTTCCCACTCCCAACCCTCCCAACATCTACAACTCCCACCAGCTTTCTCCAATGCCCAATACCCAATACCCAATACGAACCCTAGACTGTTCTCATCTCTATTGCAATTCATCCTTCGCCTTCCCCTTCCCCTTCCCCTTCGTCATCTCACCCTCCAATACACGCGAACCAGCCAATTCTCCACCCCCATCATATGCCACCCAACCAAGCATATCATTTTCATTCCCATCATTCCTCTCGCTTGCTTCTGTGCTTACCACATCATCACTCAAACCCCGCTGGTTTATCAAAGCAGCAGAAGAAGCAGCAGCAGAAGCCTCAGCAGCAGCAGGAGGAGGCGTAGGCGCTAAAACCCTGTATTCAAAATCAAATCCATGTCCTCCATATCCCTGTCCTCTATATCCCTGTCCTCCCTGTTTAATACCAGAACCATCATCAGCAGCAGCATGCGCATAATGGCCCGAATTCGTATTCGCATTTGAAGTTGGGGAACTAGTCATACTCGAAACGGTATCTGATGCTGAAGCAGAAGCAGGAGCAGAATTCGAATGTGAGGGTACATGCTGTTGATTTTGCGGAAGATTCTTTCTGTTTCTGTAGAGAGTTGTGTGGATTTGCGTTTGTGCGTTTTCGTTTGGTCTGGGGTGTTTTGATGGAGAAGGATTGGTGTTTTGTTGATGTGATGGCTGTGATAAGGGTGATTGTACAGAGACAGGTTCCCTAGGTCTAGGTCTAGCGTCTAATCCGAGTCCGATCGGGATACTGTGTGGGCTGATTTCTCTTTTCCATGCCGCGTTTTCTTCTCCTAGGGAATTTCTTGATGCTTGTTCTTGTTCTTGAGTTTGCGATTGGATTCGCTCTCGCTGCATTTCTTGCGCTCGAACTAATGCATTCTGATATCCCATATTCTGTTGATGTTCTCGGGTTTCCCCATACATTTGGTATGGATTTTGCATAATTGTTCCATTTAAGAGGTGGGCTTGCGCTGGTTGTTTTTGGTTTGGTGTTTGTTGTGGTGGGTTCATGATATTCGGGTTTGAACTCGAGGAGGACACTTCTCTTTGGTGATAAGATTGATATTGTGCAGGTCGGCCAGGTATGAGAACAGCAGGTGGTGAGTTCCAATTTCCATATCCTTGAGGAATCGGTGGAACATTTGAGGAACGGGGTGTACTCATCGCGCTAACCTTCCCATTTGAATTGGCCCTCTCGTTCGTATTCGGCGTACTCATCGCACTAACAGCCCCCTCGCTACCACTTGCACTTCCATATACCTCAATATCACCTAAACTCCAACTTCTCATCGCATTTCCATCTCTATCTCCATCACTTCTCGGACGCCCACCTGATGCGGTCCCAAAAGGTACATGATCTACCTCTCTCCCATCTAATTCATTAATCGTAAAGCTCATGCCAGGTCGATAAGCCGGTCGCGTACTGGACATTCCGGGGAGAGGGTAAAAGGCTGGATGTGAGGAATCGGGCGGTGGTATTAGTGATGATTTTTCGGGGTCTGGGGACATTGGTTTGTCCGTTTCATTATCATAGTCTTCTGGTAATTCTGGGATGGGGGATGGTCGAATGGCTTGAAATGGTTGGACTGGAGTGGAGATTTGGGATTGGGTCATTGTAGGACCTCCGGGGGGTGATGCTGGGGTTTGGTGATTGGTGTCGTTGCTATGTCCTTTTGGTGAAGATATTTTGTTAGTCTATATTTCCACCATTACTGCAAGCATGAGGGAAACATATAACACAAAAACTCGGGGAAAAAACTTACTCCCACCAAATGGTGCAAAAACATCCCCCAACCCCAATCCTCCAAACCCACTACTTAGACTCCTGCTCGTCTTCGTACTACTAGGTGTCTGTAGGGTCTTTCCAGTCGTACTATAGAACTGGATTGTCTCTGGATTCGGACTCTCAGGTTCTGCAAACATCCTCTCTCTATCTTGCTTTTTCTTTTGACGGAAACGGAAACAGCAGAATGCGGCCATTGCGAGACAAATTAGCGCGATACCACCAACAACGGCTCCGGCTATGATGGGTGTTGAATTGGTGGTTGAGGGAGAAGGAGTTGATAGAGCGAGGGTGGTGGGAGAGCTTGATGGGAAGGTGGAGGTGAATGTGCTGGGTGTGTGATTGATGGTGGTGGTTATGAGGAGAGTGGTGGGTGAGGGTGTCTGTTGGGTTGTTTCTGAGGATTGTGTGGTTTCAGAAGAGATGGTCGATGTGGTTGATGTCGTAGAAGATGTGGTAGAAGAGGTGGTAGAAGATGTGGTTGAGGTGGTAGAAGAAGTGGTAGAGGATTTAGTAGAAGAAGTAGAAGAAGTAGAAGAAGTAGATTCAGAGGAAGCTGCAGAAGAAGATGTAGAAGGAGTTGATGCGCCAACTGCAGAAGTATTCTTATCTGGACATTTTGATACTGAACAAGCATCTACAGAACAACATCCTTTAAAGTTATTTGCACTGCAGACATACCATAGTTGTCCCTTTGCACATTCGCGAGATTCTCGTATATCGAGGAATCGATTGAAAGTGCTATTATCTCCATCGAGATACATTTTGATGAATTGAAGGAACAGCAAATTGAAAGAAGAAATCAAATGAAGAATCCAAGATCAAGTCTGAACTGGGACTCGATAAAGGTAAAAAGAAGAATTGAAGTTTGAGAAGATATTGAAAGGTATGTAACTACTAGGTACATGGATAATCTCTCGAAAGTATTTGTATTTGTATATTGATCGATATGCCGATGATATAATAGAATAAAATTGAATAGAATAAAAAAAAAGGTGAATTATAAGACGAGAAGGGAAGAAAAGATATACTAATGGGGAAAAAACCGGCCTTAAACGAATCGGGGCAGTGTATGGATGGATGGTTTTTTCTTCTTCTTCTTCTTCTTCTTCTTCTTCTTCTTCTTCCAATTTACAATAATCTCCTCAAAATTGAATTTCGATTAAGAAGATGAAGATACATAAGAGGGGGGAGGGGGGGGATGCAAAAATTAAATGGTAAGACTTATGTTGATGTCGATATAATGAATTAGACGTTGTTATATTACCACGGCAAGAAAAGACAAGATAGCAACAGCAACAGCAACAGCAACAGCAACAGCAACAGCAACAGCAACAGCAACAACTCTACCAAACCACATCAAACCAAATATCTGTTAGAATTTTCCAAATTTGTGTGAACAGAGGGCCAGGTTAAGGAAGGCTATGATTATGGTGTGTGACATATGATTTATAACAGAGTTACCTTACCTTAGTTATATTTATATTTATATTGTCTGTACTCCGTTACTTACCTACTTATACCTCGTATATGCTACTCTACATTTGGTAGGTAGGTATATATTGAGAGAGTCTTGCATAGTAGGTACGTTTGTGTAATTGTATTGTATTGTATTGTAAACATCATTGATATCTTGTTGTTGTCGTTACAATTGAGTGAAGTGAAGTGAAGTCTGAAGTAAATTTAAAAGCACACCCAATTGAACCTCAGTTCTGAACCGGAAGACGTCTTCCCCGCTCCTTACACGGAAAGGCTGAGACGTCAAGGTAACATTTTGAATTCGAATTCGAATTTAAATACCTAATCTCCAAGTTCAAATACCACTAATCTTAATTAGGTAATGACGTTTTAAGATTCTGGGAAATGATTGGCTTAGAATAGGTATGCATCACCCCTTATTTATAACTTATTATTGGCATACGGGTAGGTAGCACAAGCAACAAGCAACAAGCAACATCTCAGCCTCAATCAGCCCCAAATAAATAGTACTACCATGATATTTTCTTTGATAGATAGAGTACCTAGACACTTGAACTAATCAATCTCCTTCTCACCAAAAATAAGTAACATAACATAACATAACATACCTATTATGCATCTACCCGTATCATTTACCCCTCCAATCCAAATATAAACTTACATCTCAGTCTCAGTCTCAGTCTCAGTCTCAGTCTCAGTCTCAGTCTCAGTCTCAGTCTCAGTCTCAGTCTCAGTCTCAGTCTCAGTCTCAGTCTCAGGCTCAATCTTAGTCATCGTGATTTCAATCATCTCATCTCACCTCAACGCGGCACAGAACGCGGCTGTCGCTTATAAAGTTGTAGGTTTTGTTACTAAACAGACTGAACTGAATATAAAACCTAACCTAACCTCTCAACAAGGTGAGGTGAGGTGCCGTTGAGGTGCCGTGAGAAATATCCTAGACTAATAACCAATTCCTTGACTTATTTCCCAAAGAGCATATAGCATTCATTATAAAAACCAGCCAGCGGAGCTACAGTATTATCAAAAGCATTTGATCCGGCAATGGATGGGTGGGTGAGCACTTACTTTATAAATTATAAGGCTGATCGCGATAGATTGTAGATGAAATCTTCGCTTTCTCAATTCATCTAATATATAAGAACTATTGTTATAAAGATGGGAACGGATATGGAAACTCAAATATGTGATATAATAACACTACTGATTATAATAAAAGCTAAGTACTTAACTACAATATACCTAGGTAGGTAGGTATTCAATAAATTATAATAGTTCATCGCTTAAGTTACCTAGTAAACTATTTAAGCGAGCTTGTTCGAATTTTTATTGAAGATATAGTAATACCTTCCCACCCTCTTCTCAAAACTCCACAGCTTATTTGTATATCAACAATGCAACAACACAATAATACAACAATATAACAATACAACAATACAATAATACAATAATACTACAAAACCAAAATCCTATACCATAACAACGACTATCCCTCTATCCCTCCATCCCTTTATCCCTCCATCCCTCCATCTCTTCATCTCTCCATCCCTCCATCCCTCCATCCCTCTATCCCTTCATCCCTCCATCCCTCCATCCCTTTATCCCTCCATCCCTCCATCTCTTCATCTCTCCATCCCTCCATCCCTCCATCCCTCTATCCCTTCATCCCTCCATCCCTCCATCCCTTTATTTTTTCATCTCTTTATCCCTCCATCCCTCTATCCTTTCATCCCTCTATCCCTTCATCCCTCCATCCCAACCTTATTCTTTCACTCATTCACTCTTTCACTCATTCCAACTTCTAACTTCCAACACTTAACTTAAATACCCTAGAGAAAATCCCGCCTTACGTTGATGCCGAGAGATAGCGAGAGATAGCGAGAGAGAGAGAGAGAGAGAGAGGTTCGTGTCTGAAATGAAAATATACCATATACCATATACCATATACCATATATTCTTTCTTTCTTTCTTTCTTTCATTCTTTCTTTCTTTCTTTCTTTCTTTCTTTCTTTCATTCTTTTATTCTTTTATTCTTTCTCCTCTACTTTATTTTATCATACCTAGACTAAATTTACCATGCCATGCATCTGTCCATCCATCCATTCATTCATTCATCCATCCACCAGAGAGAAATAAAGTAAAGAAGTCATCATAACCCATACCAGTTCAGCCCAGTCCGCTCCATCAAATTCACTTTCTACCAATCCCCTCCCCTACCCATATTTTTCCATAACGCCAATCCTAAATTAAATACACGGATATCATAACCCTCTGAACCATCATATCATTCATCCCCCCCAGCCAGTCCAAACCAAACCAACCCAAAGCAATCCACTTCGATTTCGACTAAATCAATGTGTTGTAACGAAAGAGAACTTGCTCGCTTGAATATTAAAATGAGCTCCCGAAACCAGCCAGTACAGAGAATATGATTGAAAAACTCCCCGAGTGTACGCCTTGATGTGCTCGAGCTGAAGTAAAGCCAGCCAAATTCCTAGTAAATGCCGCTGTTTATGATTGAAAACCAAATATCAAAAGAAAATTGATGCTAATCGAAGATGATTATGTCATAAAATGCGTCAAGTTTTTTCATGCAGTAGAGAATTAGCCTCTATCGATGAAAACAAATTCATTCCCTATTTAAGTCAGTCAAGTGTATGATAATAAGCAGAAAAGTGAACTCACTCCATGCTACGTTGAACCGACCTCCGAAGCTTTCGATTATAGGTCTTCTTGTCATCCACAGATCCCCAGAAAAGTTTGGCTGCTTCCGGGTTCACCAATGTCCTTGGATCATATGGCGGTGATACCTCTTCTAAAACCTCGATAATTGATTCAATATGAGATTTAACATCATCAGGGCGCTTGGAAGTATAACAAGGAGTTCCATCAACTCCGATCCGGTGATGAAATAAGGGAGTCTCGAACTTGACTCTTGGGTGTTCTTCTGGGAACCTTGGGCTGAGATGAAGTTTGATTCGGAATAATCCACCATCTAGATTGGTCATGGGACGACCGAAATAGGTAATGTTCCAGACGAAAGGATTCTTGTTTTCCAGTTCAATGTCCAGTGTCACAGACTTATCCCTCTTGTATGCTTCAACCACTTGTTCGAATTGGCGTTGAAGATTTGCGGCTACACCACATTCCTTCTTCTGTGAGAGTAATCCTTCGGTGGCCCAGCGAGCGGTTTCGGCATCCAAGGTGGTACGAATGAATCTTAGTCGTTTCTCAAGCTCGGTGTAGTTAAACTTTCCCTCCATACTGTTGCCACCACCCTCAAAGGGCATCCGAGCAAAAACTTGACCGTCCTTAACCTCCTTCTTTGCATTTGCTATGGCTAGCAGATACGAATCGTAATACCACAAAAATCTCCGTTTACACAAATCTTTGAAAGGTTCAAACGCAACTGACGATTCATCAAGGATATCTCTGTCTAGGTCACTGTCATCATCGTCGTCGCTAGGTGGTGTATATGGCATAACTGTTCCTGCTGCGGAGATGTTCAGATATTCTTCGAGTCGTTGAATGACTGAAATTCGTAGCGTTTCGTGACGAATCTGCACTTGAGTCAGTATAAGCATGAATGATCTCGACACCCGAAGTATACCTTTGCAACATAATCCTTTTGGTTTTTCCTGTCGCTGTTATCGTTTGCGGTTTCGAATCCAGGCTCATTCTCGTAGGGATTGCTCGACATCAAACTTTGTATTGAGATCAATATTGACTCAAGTCCTTGAGCCGATGACCATTCTTCCCCTCTTTCACCTCGCCATGTACTATTATATGATTTAGCTCCCGGAATTTAAGGCTACTGTCTGGATGATTGGCAATTACCCTAAAATTGACCTGAAAGTAAGTTAGCCCATGTTGAAAATATAATACTTGTTGAAGAGATCTTACAAGCAGACTTTTCCCTGAGCGTAAATATTTGGATTGAAACGACATCTTCCTCCATTTGTGGTGGTTGCAACAACACTAGGTGCCCTTGCAGGATATTCTATCGAGGTCTTTTCAGCTTCTAGTTGATATGCAAGCATTTCGCATAATCATACCTTTTCCAAATCTCACTGCAAACTAGAATAGAGTTAGCATTCCTTGGTAAAAAAGATGTTACAAATTATAAATTGTATGGACGAACATCGAAGAAACCAAATTCATAAGGGGTATCTGGTGGACCGATTATGATTGCACTAACACTTCGAACATCGATATCTCGACAAGCAACTGCCAGAGCTATATGAGTAGAATTAAATCATCAGCATTCATGGATTGAATTGGATTAAATTCGAGATAGAAAGGATCTGGGTTTAGAGATGATGATAATATGAACTTACATAAATCTGGACCCCTCTGAATATCTGCCAACTCCTAATATCAAAAGGTGTCAGCCTTGCGCTTTCACAGACACAACCTTCCTGCACATAGATAGATAGGTAGGTATGAATGATATAGTAGGTATATTTACTTTCGCAATACGAATAACAGAGTGATTCGACATGACTTTCAAAGTCTATGAGACCGACCAACCGATTCTATTATTTGATTCTATTATTTGAAATTTGAAATTTGAAAGTGTTCGTCGAAAGTACCAATGTGAAGTTGTTGGAGGGAGGGGTTAAAGTAAGTAAACCTTAATAAATTTGAGTTGTGGGTCTGTTCTGTTGGAAAGTTGTTGGCCGGAGATCATTTAAAGGGAAAAGTGATCAATAATATGGAGAATCTAAAAAAAAACAAAAGGCGGTAGAAATTGTCAGAATTCTGTTTGTGCTCTAGTTTCTGTATATGTATATAATTCTATTCTATTATTGTATTGTTCTAGTGAAATACTAGCTATCTCCATTCTATTCCATTCTACTTCATATTCACAAACACTCTTTCTCACTTACTCAGAAAGAATATGTTATAACTTAAGAGAATCTACCATAATAGTATAGAATTCTAATCTTTTCAGAAGACCAAAGGACCAGAAGACTAGAAGACCAGAAGACCAAAGGGAATCATAGTATAGATATCTACTACTACCAGTAGGTAGATATATCTAAGAAACAACTTTAGGATAGTATAAATTGTTTCTTTCACTACCTACTAGAACTTCCAATGATGTTTGCTTTACTCTTCACAGTGTAACTACCTAGTATATATAAAAGAGTCATCAACAGATTATAAGTAGGAAAGACAAAAAAAGTCTTTACTCTTTGCATCAACCATACCTCGTTCAAAAAACCCATAGTGTTTGCAAAGATATTCAGGAAAGTTTCAGAAATTCTTCTAGGGACTTGATGATCCAAAATCGAAAATCAAATATAATATTGTCTTCATGATCATGTTATCATCCTTACGTTTCGGGTATCTTCAAAGCCAACTCTCCAAAGTCTCTTGGACTTTTCCTATCATACAAGGTCTTTGAGACTATCCAGTCCCGCACCAGAGTGTATACAAATTCTTCCCATCCCATAACAAATAATGCGCCCATAACAGACTTAGAGTCATATATATATGCATCAAGAACAATCAAAATTTCATGTTCGTCCACTCGCATGTAGTGTGGTGACTTATTTCATGATCTCTCGCAAGTCCCTCTTTGCTCAACAACATCCACCACCAGTAGCTTTTTGAGGAGCCAATTTGACATTTGTTTTGGAACCTCCAGTACCAGGGCCTTTTACTCCCGATCTCCTGTCATTCAAATCATATTTTCCAGCTTCGATGTTCATGTATATCCTCTCTGCCACCCTTGCGAATGCATTCTCAACACCCTCGCCACTCTTCGCACTTGTTTCAACATACTCCAATACGCCATTTCGTTTAGCCCAATCTTCTGCCTCTTCCACAGTAACTTCTCGTTTGTTCTCCTCGCCCACGGCCAAATCACTCTTATTTCCTACCAACACGACAACTATATCCGGCTCAGCAATCTGTCGCAAATCATTTAACCAGTCCGTAACATGGTCGAATGTCGGTCGGCGTGAGATATCGAATACAAGCAATGCGCCTGAAGCTCCACGAAAATAACTCCTCGTTACACTTTTATAAGTTTCTTGTCCTGCTGTATCCCATAAACTAAGCTTCATATGTTTCTGCGGAACATCTGATGCTTTAGCTGAAGCTTTTGATACTGACTCTTCTTCTAGAGTATTCGATTTCGATTTCGGTTTAAATCCTTCTGAATTTGGAGGACCCACTGGAATGATCCTCGAACCAAATTCGACTCCAATGGTAACGTCATGATGTGGAGAGAAACGACCCTCGCAAAGTCGAACCGTGAGTGATGATTTTCCAGTCCCGCTATCGCCGATACAGACGAGTTTTGCAATATAATCCCATGATAATCCAGACATTATTATTCGGCCTCAAAGGGGTCTGCGGTTGGTGGTTGACGTTTGGGAGGCGTGAAGCAAGTTCTAAAGTACCTAGTTTTAAGGAGTCGAAACTTTACGATTCGCGATTTGAAGAAAGACGAAAGACGAAAGACGAAAGACGAAAGACTGTTACACCAGATAGTAGTAAGTACCTAGGTACAGTGGCTCAACCGATAAATTAACCTAAAGCATAGGAACAAGTCGAATTATTAATATTGAAGGTATTGATGAAATTGTAATTAATGGATGATGGTGGAGTTTGAATTATTGATTGAATAATAAGTTGAAGTGAAGTGAAGTTATAAGAAGATGATGATTGATGTCTTCGTACCTTCGTACCTAGGTAGTAATAATACCTACCTACCTACCTAGTTCAATAATAATGTGGGCAAAGCAAAAAGCAAAGCAGCCCGTTCCTGACGATTAACCCGATGTATACCTAGGTATGTATGGGGAAGTTGGAGCGGTGGAAAGTGGGCGGTGAACAAAGGAAGGAGGAATTATTTATATTTCACAACTACTCGAGTATACCTTATACCTTATACCTTATACTTTATTTTTTATTCAAACAATAATAATAACTTCTATAATAACTTCTGCCTATTAATATTAATTATATACCTAGGTACCGGCACTCACTCTTACATATATAAGGTCATATTTTCATCACCGACCAAAACCCATTGCCCTTGTCTTCTCCCAACCAAATCCTAACTCGACATCACATCACATCACATCACATCACATCACATCACACCCCATCACACCCCATCACATCCCATCTTGAGGAGACGAGTTCATTTATCTTGTGATCTCATTGATTCACAACTCCCAATCCCACTCCCGCTCCCACTCCCGCTCCTGGCTCTCCGCACTCCGCTATAATCTCACTCTCACTCGCCCCCGGGACAAACAAATGACTGATATCTCACAATACCTCAACTCACCTCACTTCACTTCACGGGTCATACATTACTGTTTTATAAGTCTTGCCTATACAACGACAAGTATTCACCTATAATCTGGGTAATCACAAGCTTGTAATCATTCACTCACACTTAACATACGGTCAACTTACAACCTGATCTACTGGAACCTGCAGAGTACCGGCTTAAGCTCTCAAAAAGACCCACATGAGACTGGGCAGAACACAAAGATTAAGCCCTTATCAATAACCTCAACTACTTAACTTCATCGCGGACAAACATATCATCATATAATATAGCTTCATCGAGGGCCGAAGATGTTCTCAGAATGTAAGTAATGTACTTTATCTTTATATCTATGAATCATCCATTGTTTGTTGTTCTAACCATTGTGATATCCAGATGCTTCGCGCTTCTTGGCTCAGTCACAGTCTCGATTCTCCAACTTCGTCCAACAAGATAACGAAACGCCGCCTCGAAATCCAAACGAACGTTATCAACGATCGCAGCCTCTGCGAAGTTCAAGACATCACCGAGCCCTTGGCAACCCTTATCAGTCTTCCCATTTATCCAACTTTGGATTTACTTCTCGATATTCCCAAGCTCCCCCTGACGCTCCGCTGTTTCACAGCGCCTTGAACGATTTCCAAGAAGAAGATGAGGAGGAGGAACGAGAAAGAGAGACTGCAGATTTCTTTGCGTTACAAAGATCACGGAGGGTATTTGCGCCTGCGAGGCTAGAAGAGAGTGATGAAACAGAGCGCGATGGGAGTGATGTAGCTTTGGATAATAGTAAAGACAAAGACGGAAAACTAGGTGATGATCGGGAACGTCCTCGAGGTATTAAAAGCAGTTGGACTGGCGGAATAAGAAGTACAAGAGAGCGAGGGCGCACACCGGAAATAGTCGGAGAAGAAGGTGACGATGATGAAAGTAGGCGGCCAAGCAGTCGAGGAAGCAGTGGCAAAGGGAAGGGGAAAATGGTGGATGTTGGGTTGGAATCTACAATTGCCGAGAGCGAACCACCAAGTGAACTGGCCTACGATATGGGTGATGATAACCCACCAGCCTTTCAACAGTTCAGATCAGCACCAAAAGCCGGGCCAATCCGACTTGCAGACGATTCCAATAGAGGGCATGAGAGGGATATTGAATCTAATCGGCAACCTGGACCTCGATTTCCTATACCACCGAGCGAAGCGGAAACTGTTCCAGCAACAGTACCCATAACTTTAGACGATGGTCCAAAGCATGATATGTTTTGGGGGTCATTATTCTTGATCTGCTTGGGTGCACTTTTCGCAACCTTCTTCCTAATATTCCTCCATACGTCAACGCCAAAAGGAGTCCTCGGCGATACTATCTATACGACTCTCAGTTCTTCGTTTCACTTGTTTGCTGTCGATACCTTGGCATCTATTATAGTTTCCTTTCTATGGCTTGCATTACTACGATCATTTGTTCGTCCTCTGGTATTCCTGATTGTTCTAGCAGTACCAGTTATACTGTTCTCGTTCTCACTGTATCCTATGGTGTCTAGTATGAAAGGATCGACGGATCGAACCGGTTTACAGGATAGAGTTATGCGATGGATGTCATTTATACCTGGAGCTCTTGCTTTACTATGGCTATACACCATTTATAAGGGTCGTCAATCCTTGACTAAGGCCATCAATATTCTGGAATTCGCATCAAGGATTCTTGCTGCAAACCCTGGCCTGCTCGCATTGGGATTCACTACATTAGGTGCAGTTGTGGTATGGACATGGATGTGGTTAGGGATGTTCACAAGAGTATTTTTGGGCGGCCATCTCTCGAGGTCAGGTCTCAGTTTCATTATCGATGTGACTACTTGGTGGCTAGGTGTATATTTCGTAATGATGTACATTTGGACTCTTTCCGTGATTGGAGGAATTCAACGAACTACCACCGCTGCAACAGTCTCTCAATGGTATTATCATCGTAATGTTCAACCGGGACCTACATCCCGAGAGATTGTTGGAGCAGCATTTTATCACTCGACCAATACTATATTTGGTACTATATGTCTATCAACTTTGTTGGCTCTTTTAATAAGACTACCTCTGCTGGTATTCCCACGACGCTTGGTGACAGCTATTTCGATCATTGCATACTCCTTTGTACCAACGCCTGTTGCAGCTTTACTCAACCCTCTTACACTCACATACGCTGCAATCCACTCCCAACCCTTACAAACTTCAGCACGAGGTCTAAGTCAAATGACATTCCTCACTCCCCAAGCCCCCACCACAACCTTAACACCACGATCCTTTTCCTCTCGAACCCAGGTCGGCACCCCATTACTCCCATACCGATTATCCAAACTCCTCCTTCACGCAACCCGCGTCATCATGTCAATGGCCCTCGGATTTGGCGGCTGGGTCGCAACCGCTCGTCAACTCTCCATCAAAATGCCCGAGGGCCCCGGTATCAAAGGTAGCGCATACGCATACGTCGTAGGACTCGTAGCGGCTTTCATCGGCTGGGGTGTCCTCGGCGCTATGGAAGGTGTCTTGAGCGGTATCGTGGATGCTACGGTCGTATGCTGGGGTAGCGAAAAGGGAATGGCGGGTGGTGGTGCTTACTGTCTGGAAGCTGGATATCTATTCGGTGATGGGAGGGAGTAGAGAGTAGAGGTGAAGAGGTGAAGAGGGGATCTGTATTGGGATTATATTAATATGGTGGGCGCTTGGTGCATGGATGGTGCATGGTTTGGGCTTGGCTGGGCTGGGTTGGGTGCATAGGTTTTGATCATGACATTATGGCATGGCTTGGCATAGTCTTTTTTTTTTTTTGCAGGAATAGGAAATTCATGAGAGCGTGCGTTTGAGTTTGAATATTATAGTATACATATTACATGACGTTATGCACGAATCAAATTGGCGTTGTAACTTGTTTGTTATGGTTCTTGTTGTTGTGTCTATTTATATGTATATATGTATATATATATATATGTGTATGTATGTATATGTATGTATATGTGTATGTGTATGTAATACTTTAAATCAAAACCTTTTGATGCCTTTTCTTTTCTTTGCTTGGTTTGTATGGTGATGCGATGGGATGGGATGGGATGGGATGGGATGGGATGGGATGGGATGAGATGCGATGGGATGGGATGCGATAGGATGAGATGGGATGGGATGGGATGCGATGGGATGGGATGCGATGGGATGGGATAGGATGAGATAGGATGGGATATGATAGGATATTATATATAATTAATAATATTAGTAGTTAATGGGAGATGGGAGATAGGAGATGGGGGATGGGAGATAAGAAATAGGAGATGGAGAATGAGGGATAAGAAATAGGAGACGGGGGATGGAGAATGGGTTTGTTTATGAATTAGGTATTTGTATTTGTATACTATGAGGGGGGGAGGGAAAGGAGGGAAAGGAGGGAAAGGAGGGAAAAGGAGGGAAAGGAGGGAAAGGAGGGAAAAGGAGGGAAAGGAGGGAAAAGGAGGGAAAGGAGGGAAAGGAGGGAAAGGAGGGAGAAGTGGATATACAGTTGAAGGGGGTTAATCTGAATAAGCGGTCAAAGGGGGCAGGGTAGGTATTCTGTATCATTTTGCTCATGTGTGTATGTATATATGTATGTATATTTTTGCGTGGATATTTTGTATGTATATCTTTCTTGTATTTTCAATAATTAAAGATTGAAGGTTAAGGGGTTAAGGGATTTAAGGGACAGAGGGGTACGGATAGGTGGGTAAGATATAGGAGGGTTCAAAATAGGGGAATACCAATACCAATACCAATACCAATACCAATACCAATACCAATACCAATACCAATACCAATATCAATATCAATATCACAAATCTTAATTTCAACAAATATTAATACTACAATTGAAAAAGAACAAAAGTAAATCAATATGCTTCAAAGAAACCCTTTCCCAAAAGAAAGCAAAAAGAAAGAAAAAAAGATCGGAAAGAGTTAAAGGGTTAAAGGGTTGTAAGGGGGTTGGCTACCTAATATTAGCTTATTATACGAGTATAGAGTTACATAGAGTATAGAGTATAGAGTATAGAGTATAGAGTATAGAGTATAGAGTATAGAGTATAAAGTATAGAGTATAGAGTATAAAGTATAAAGTATAAAGTATAAAGTATAAAGTATAAAGTATAGAGTATAAAGTATAAAATATAAAATATAAAATATAAAGTATAGAGTATAGAGTATAAAGTATAAAGTATAAAGTATAGAGTATAGAATATATTAAATGGATTTTATAGTTTTGTGAAAGATTGAAGAATGAAGAATATTGTTGGTATATCTAGTATAAGAAGTATGTATAAGAGGTATAAGAAGTATAAGAATTGTAGAGCTACAAAAATATCCATTCTATTTTATTCTATCAAATTCAAATTCAAATTCATATTCAAGAAAATCATTAATTATTCCATTCATTGATTATTCCATTCATTAATTAATCCATCGATTCATTGATTCATTATTCATACATACATACATTCATACATTTCATTTCATACACATCAATTCATCAACGCCCCCC
>NGKJ01000009.1:488748-510421 GCA_002162495.1 Myriosclerotinia curreyana
CCCTACCCGGTTGAAGCACCGCCGGTACCTTCTTCATCGTCCCCTCCGTCTCCGGATCCGTATCATCATTCCACAAATCCACAACTTCCATTTGGCCCGACGGTTCCTGCAACTTTCCCTGCAGCTTTCCCTCCACCTTTCCCTCCAAATCCTCGGTTCCATCTTCGTTTCCATCTTCGATCTCGGATTCGAATGTGAAATTTTCGTGCGTGTGCATTTGGTGGTTAGTTTGCTCCTCTTTCAGATTATCGTCATCATCATTATAATAATTCCCCGCCCCTGCCCCCCTCAACATCCCCTCCATAATCTTCCTCTCGACCTCCTCCTTCTCCTCACTCATCTCCAAAAGACTCTTCCTATTTCCCCTCCTCCCCCTCCAACCCTCCACCTTCCCCTCCAAAAAACACTTCCGAGGCACCTCCCCCAGCTCCCTCCAAACCCCATAATCCCTCACCACCCCCCCTAACCTCCTCCATCCCTCTTCGGGATCTTTCAACATCTCCAATCTCATAGCATCGATAAATCCCTGACGACTCAACATCGGCATGTTGTACCCCAAACTAATGGATCTCCTGATGCGTTCACCCGCTGTTGGGGATGGGCTTGGGGGTGGAAGATTGGAGGCGTGGCGAACTGAGAGGGTGTGGGAGATCTCGTGATTTTTGTACCAGATGCCCAGTTCGAGGTCGGCGATTTCTTGGTTTTGCATTCCGCCTGTGGTGTATAATGTTTTTTGCCCTGTTTGTTTTGTTAGTATCATGTATCATGCCATATCATATCATATCATATCCTGCTCCACTTCCTCAACCCCCCCCCNCCCCTCAAAAATCCTAAACATGACATCTCAAAGACTATCAAACCAAACCTACAAATATTATCCTCCATCTCCACCCCCTGCATATCCAAAAACGCACTCCAAACCTCCGGCCTCAACGAATCCGTACCCTCCACATCCAAATGCAAAAAAATCGTCGTCATCAAATCGACAAAAATCGAATTTTGCGAACCGTCCGCGTTGAAGAATGGACTCCATTCTGAAGGGACCGGGGGCGCCATCGATGCATATGGATTGGTAAAGGCTTCTAATTCAATTTTTCCCGGGCGCGAAGATGGTAAATCCGGTCGTAGCTTTGTGGTAGGGGAGTCTGAGAAACTTAAATTGTTATTGTGACTATAATTACCGTACGCCTCTTCCGAAGTATTGGGTGGAGAGATCGAGATGAGATCTCCCAAGTTCGAAGCCGAGCCCTTTTGCGAGGATGTGGCTTTGATTTTCTTATTTGGTTTTACAATATCCCACAGGGCGCCCCAGTTGGCTGTTGGGAGCTCGACTTTTTTGGGCGGGGGATTGGTGAGGGTATCTTTTCTATGAGGGAGAAGCGGGACTGGACGAGGTGGAAATGGAGGGGGGACCGCGGGAGTAGTGGTGCCGCTGAGTTTATATATGACGGTTGGGTGATTGACAACATGGGTACGAGTGACGTTTTGTACGACGAAACAGTTGGCGCAGAGATGGTAGTCTGTACATATGTGACACTGTATGCGAGCCTTGTCGGGTCGGATGAGCTCTGTACAACCAGAGCATTCATATAAAGACATCTTTGTAGTATGGTACAAATATCGGGCCGAGGGTATATGAAGACGGGTGGTATACCTACCGTATATGGAAGCGCGCGCGCGAGGGAGAGAAAGAGGATGTGAAGTATCTTGGACCAAATTTCTGGTAGGCAGAAACTTTTCCTTTCTTTTCTTTACATGCAGGTGGCCGAAGTTTTGTTTAAATGATCCGGGAGTTGTGTGAAGCTTTAAAATCTATAGCGTTCGTGATGTTGATTAACCTCGTGGTAAGTTGGTAAGTGGTAAGTAATCTCGAGGTCAGTCTCGAGGCCAGTCTCGAGGGTCTCGAGGTCTCTAGGCAGTGGGTTGTAAGTTTCAAAGACGTCTGGAAAGACGAAATGCTTTGATGGCTTGGATGGCTTGGATGGCTTGGATGGTTTTGATTGTATGTTTGGATAATCAGACCGCTGAGGTTTACAGTAAAGTAGGTAGGTAGGTATGGTACTCGAGTTATCCTTACAGTAGGTACGTACCGGTATTCAATTCTGGAACATCAAAAATAAAAAGGCTGAAAAAGGGTGAGGCGGTCAAGGTCAACAAGATTGAAGACAATGAGCCTCACAGTATGTAAATTTGTAAATTAATCAAAAGGAATTAATCCTCAAATGAAAAATGTACCTTGGATGAGATCTTTTGTTATTATTTAGAACATAAACATATCTTGATCATATAAGGTTACGTATGATCACGTAGTAAAGAGAGAGTTCTTTGTTATTGTTATTACCTATTACAGTACAGTATCATCATTCCCCAACTCAAGCAAATCTTCATTCTCGCACACATACCTTTATTCAACTCAAGACATTCTACCTCCTACCTCCTACCTCCTACCTCCTACCTCCTAACACCCCCTTCATTATTCGAAGTAAAACCTCATACCTTATAAATATAGGAGAACCCAATGTAATATGTAATATGAAGATTATCCATTTCATAACCCTTAAGCCTTTTCCCCTATCCTCTGACCACAGTCCTTTCTTTATATTATTCTCTATGAATCGTAGTGGAAAGACGGAAATGGACTTCAGCGAGGAGCTCAATTATTATCCGATAGTCTTGAGACGTAAACTATTGGAATCTTTAAACCTTGTTATGTAGGTTATGTAGGTTTATGTATGTTCCGCGTATGGGTTTCGAGTAATAGGGAGAAGGTTGTCTCTGTTATAAATTTGAGTATTCGTGAGTAGGTAGGCTAGGCATTTCATAGTCAAGGTCTGGTTTCTTCCAAGAAATAGTATTTCGTTCTCTTTCCTTCTCGAATATTGTCAACTATAGTAATGTTTGACCGAGCACCGTATTCTTTCTCCATCTTGGGTAACGGTAAAAGGCGATCACCGTATTGATTATTACAATCCAATTCCAATTTGTTAGACTTCGCAGTGCTAACGGTGGGCGCCGGCGCGGCGCTATACTCACTACTGTAAGTCTGTAACCGCGGGAGGTAAGTTTCGTCGTCCTAAATGGGAAATGGGCCTTCGACTTTCAAGAGATGAATGAGTAAGTGAATTTGAGTTCAAGGCAGTGGAATACCGGTAGGAATGAAATATGATTACATCATGACAAGAAAGAAGACCCTACTAGCTAGAGAAGTAGTAGGTAAGAAGTAAAGAAGTGTGAGGAGAGGAGAGGAGAGGCAAAAGCAAAGCATAAACTTGGGCACTGGGCAGAAAGTATTATGGGAAAACGCAAGTGGTATAGCTTCCACGTGACTGAATATGTCCTTTTTACCCCTCCAGTTTGAGAGAGTGGGAGGACAATTGATATTTCCATTACCGGTATTCCATCCAGGCTGGCTGTCGATACGGCCCATATTCTGATCTTTTTTCTTCTACTGTGTGTGTAATTTAGATATATACCTAAGCTTTCATTTACTCACGTCGTCAACTACTTAAGTTCTAATATCAAGTTGGGAGGTTGAGATCAATGACATGGCAAATAATAATATCGGTCTTTATTTCGTGCGAGAATTTGAAGGATGCGCTGACCTGAACACGAGTCGTAATTTTGGAGCGGATAAACCAGCTAAGTAATTTTTCTCTGACTTGGATTCCCCTTATATTATTATTATTTTAGCTTGCTGGATATCTCCGATGAGTCCGATCAACCCTTACCTGATAATTGTCTTTCATGTTCAGAGAATGATCCATCCTTTTGAGGCTATGTATGGGGCTCGGTAAGTTTGCAAGTGTTGAACAGTTGAAGTAAACAACGTGTGAAACCCTCCTCTCAGATTCTCTCAAATTCTCTCATAACGACACATAACGACACATAACGACACATAACGACATATACCAATTGAATTATTGATCTCACAAGAACGAATTTACCAAATGTTCAAACAGCAAAACATCCCTTGGACTAGCCTAACCTGGAACTCTCAACGTTATAACAAAGACTGAAAATCAACCATGTGGCATGAGCGTGTTTCGACAATGTGTCAAGAAGAACCTTGAAATTGCTAAAAATTAGATGAAGATTAGCTGAGTGATAACTGACCAATTATCTTTGATAGGCTAGAAAAGAAATTTTCCCAACTACTTCCTCTAGTAATTACAATAATCACCATCGCGGTCAAGCCAAAACCCCGTGCCCGGTATTTGGCAAATGTAGCGGGCAAGTGGATGTAGTAGGCAAGTGGATGTAGCAGGCAAGTGGATGATGATGATGGGTGATGATAAGGACTTTTAGCTACCATGCAGGAATTTGATGAAGCCATCAAAAAGGATCAATATTATTATTATTGACCCAACTTCCTAAGCCTCAAGATTGCCTAAATGGTCCCAATATTAATTTTCACATGCAAACTCGCACAGTTGGCTTCCTTAGATCCTTTGTCGAGCTGAGCATTGAAACCTCTGAGTTGTATCTTCTTCTAGTGGAGAATAATGAAGCCATTTCCGAATGATTGGTTATCGGAACGGAAAGATGGTTTCATGCGATTCATGCCTCCTATCTCCAAGTCTCCTATCTTACGACTCGACGGACTGCAGGAAAACATTATTAGCTATCTTGATGTTGACCGAGTTGTAAACTCATGGCTGAAAAGATAGTTAATTTGCGAATAATTACCGCGGATGCAAGATGTGGTAATCTCATTGGTCTTTGGTGTTTCGATAGAGTGGATCGACTCCTAGTAGTAGGTAGTGAGAAAAGGTGGAATTAGAGCGGTCTGACTTGGGGAGGTTTTTTCATACTTTCCATCATCCGAGCCATCCCACCGATATTTTACATATTATTATTATTATTTTACACATTTTACTGGGCTGAACGGTGAACCGCATCAACCAAAAAAAAAGAGGGTCTCTTTTGAAGGGTCCCCCCTTCTGAAGGATCGTTAGCGAAAACGACCAACCAAATTTTTTGCCATATTATTATTATTATTATTATGGGTAATATGACGTAGAAATGCTTCATGGTGGGAAAACCAAATTCCTTCACCAAACAGATTGGTAATTAATTTTTTACCTTATACAGTAAGGTATGCCGATGCAAGTAAAATATGCACAGCATGCAAACTTTATACTAAGATAGGGTTTGAAAGTGTAAATCTGTCTTCTTTTGTGAATTGAATAATAATCCTGATTTTTTATTATTATTTAAGATCTTCAATCTAATAATCTATGCTATGATTTTCCCAGATTTTTCCAATACAGAAGTAGAAATACAAACACAAACAGAAACAGAAAAAGACTGACAGAGATGAACATATGAAGTTTCTTTCTTTGACAATCATGCTGTCCTTGTCCTGTCCTGTTCTGTGATGTGTGCTGTGCTGTGCTGTGCTGTACTGTGCTGTACCTACTGTTTTAATGTCCCTTGCCCATCCCTTTTAATTGTGCATTTTTTTGTAATTTTACCCTGTTCATAACCGCCCCCTTCATTATGCTTTGGTGCGCAGTTAGTTGCAGTAGTTGCGCGAGTAATAGTGCGAAGAGAAGCCGGAAGATAAGCGGGACCCCTAAATCTCCTTAATTCTCTACCTAGTACAGTACTAGCATTTGATATCAAAAGTAGCTCATCGGATTTAAACCTTGTTAAGTTGATATAAATTGGTATAAATTGATATAAAATTGATATAAAATTGATATAAATTTGATATAAATTTGATATAAATTTGATATAAGTGGAGTAAATTGATAAGAATGGCATCGGTAGTTCCTGGTTTACTGTCTCATGTACGAAAGGGATTAACTTCCGACTTGTCAAGATAATAATAATGTGTACCGCCGCCTACTACTCAATCTACTAGTACCAATCTACCACCGACTACCTAAGTGGAGTTATGAGTTATTATTATCAATATTATCAATGACTTATAACACTTATATCATCGGTCGCCGCGCTTCGTGACCCAAATGGTCGGTAGGGTAACGTAGGTAGTGAAGAAGGTGGATTTCATAATTTCATTCTAATCCCCTTCCAAATTAGTGCGTTGAAAGTATTAAATCATCGTATCGTGCGATTCAAAACATTTTGTGTGGGCCTTAACTTGAAAGAGTAATGTAGCGACCGGTAAACAAGAGCCAAGAGCCATAATACGACACTTATTATTGCCATCTCTTGTCGTGTATATCAGACCTTCTCCTCCCCTCTCTTTATCTTTACTCTCTATTATAATAATCAGTCAAATTGAAACTTTACATACACCCTCTCAATTGAGATCATATCACACTCACACTCACCTCAAATTTGTAAGCCACCACGGCCCGAATGACACCACACAAGAAATCTTCATATCACGATTATTCAAGAGGCTTCTTTAAGTTTCACGGACGTCCATTCTGTCAATCTCTGGCACCAACTTGATTCATCATTTTACATACATTCGATATTTATAACTCTTTTGAATATAAGAAAAGAAAATATTCAAAACTTTAATAAATCTGTTCTACTTCATAAGCAGTAAAGACTTCTTCAGCACCTCTACAATACAACAGATATAAGTAAATATGGCGGTCCCATTCGGTTTCGGTTTCGGCGAGGTTATTCACGGAGTTAGAATCCTTAGAAATGCATTTACAACAATCAATGAATCCGGAAACGCAAACCAAGTTTTTGGGGATGTTGCACAAGTTCTATCCAGTCTTCACAAACGTCTCGACGGCATCGAGAGATTTTTGAGTGATCCATCATGTGGAGGTCAACGTGGTTTGATTATGCAGGTTATTAGTGCGTGCCAGCACTGCATAGAAAGATTTGTGCACCAGGGCTGCAAATTAAATGGTATCACTACTAAGGGCTCTTTATGGTCCCACGAAGAATTTTCCAAAATCATCGAAAAGGTCGACTGGCTAGCTTGCAGGAAATGGGATGTCTCCCAGTTCAGAAAAGAGCTTTCGATTCATGAGAATGCTGTTGCGAGCTTGCAATCAACGATGCTTAGCACTGGTGCTATGGAAAAGGGACAGCTCGCCCGCCAAATAAACGATATCGTTACCACACAGCACAGGATGGTTCGAGGTGGCGGTAAAGCTTCTCCACGAGATGGTGCGACTAGCAATGAGGTCCTGAATGCCCTCGCTGTCATCAATCCTCTTATTGGAAGAAGGGAGATTGAAGCTCGTACTGATCGTCTCTTGAGTAAATCGTGCGACTGGATCCTCAACAACAACAATTACAAGTCCATGATCGAAAGCGACCAATCAGATCTACTTTGGGTACATGGACAAGCAGGAAAGGGTAAAACCATGCTTTCCATGTATCTCGTTGACGTTCTCTCCAAGCAGGTTGCTCAAAGCTCCTGTGATCAAATCGCCTACTTTTTCTGCGATAACAACGCCGACCAGAAAAATTCGACACTACATGCTCTCAAGACCGTCCTCCACCAGGTTTTGAAGCAAAGCTCCCAGAATGTATTGCTGGAAGATTTCAAACGTCACGGACCTCAAATGTTCTCCACTATTGAGGGAGTTTGGACCGCGTTGACACGAGTACTCGAAGCATCTACGACACGAAATCTTTATCTCATCATCGATGGTCTCGATGAATGCACCGAGGAATCTTTGAACGTATTCCTCAAGCTCGCTAGCACATATATTGCATCCAAGGCTGATGGTCTTTGCAACGTGAAATGGATCTTCACGAGTCGAAAGGAAACGAACATCGAAGAGTACTTGAAGTTATCTTGGGTAGTGGATTTAGAAGAAACCGCCACTGAAGTCAACAACGCCGTCGACACCTTTATCAATCACAAGGTTGATGTCTTAGCTACAAAGAAGAGGTTCGATGCGCCATTGAAACAGTTTGTGGCCGATAAACTAAGGCAGAAAGCCGAAGGAAATTTCCTTTTCGTCTCACTAGCTTGCAAGGAACTCTCGAAGAAGAACGTCTCATTTATCAACGTCAAGCTTGTACTTGGCAAATTCCCATCTGGACTCAATGCATTGTATGCAAGAATTCTCGAGGGAGTTTTGAAATTGGGTGAAGAAGATCAACAACAGGCCTTTTCGGTTCTTCGTGCTGTAGGGATCGCTTTCAGACCTCTTAGCCTTCGCGAACTTGCCGTCATGGCAGCTTTCCCCGCAGCAGCTATCGATGATGAAGATATTGTATTGGACGCTGTTGAATTATGCGGAGCATTCCTATCGTTGCACCGTGACCATCCTTACTTTGTTCATCGATCAGCAAAAGAATATCTTCTCAATCACGAGACTGCCGGTATCTTCTCCTCGGACCTGGAGTTCGAACACGAGAAAGCCGCTTTCAGAGCCCTTAAATACACAACAAGAGATTGGAAATACTACCTTGAAAGTCTCGAAGATATTCCACTGTCTTCATTACAAGACCAACCTTCCTCAGATGATAGTCTTCAATACCCTCTCATATACTGGATCAACCACAGCAACATAGCCGGATCCCGAATGATGAAATCCTACGCCCTCGACCGCCACTTTTTCCGTCGCAACTGCGATCTCCGCCGCACCTGGCTCCTATACTTCAAAAAGCACCGCCACATGACCAATTTCTCCGCCATCCAAAACGTACACTTCTCAGCCCTCCACATCTCCGCTGTTTGCGATACCTGGTGGGTAGCAGAGATCCTCCTCAAGAACAGCAGCACATATATCGATGTCGAAGATTCTTTCGGCTTCACTGCTCTTCACTGGGCTGTCCATTGCGGAAACACATCAGTTGCCAAGATCCTCCTCCAAAAAGGCGCAGACCCCAATAGCAAAGGCGGCGCCACCGATCATCAAAACGGACCCCGCGAAGGCACCCCTCTCGGCCTAGCAATCTCCTACAACAATCTCGAAATGACAAAGCTCCTCCTGGATCACGGCGCCGACATCGATTGTCCCGATCATCACTTCACCACGCCTCTCGTCTGGACCATCCGTAAGAATCTGCCTAAATCCGCCAAATTCTTATTGCAGAGAGGTGCGGATCCAATCCTGAGAGACGAGGCGGGAAAGACTCCCCTACATGATGCTTGTGCGAGGGGTCACGAGAACATTGCGAAGATCTTGTTGAAACATGGGGCCGTCCCTGATGCGATGGATGATAGCAATGTTAGTCCGGCGGGGGATGCGTGGAATGGGGGGCACAAGGGGTGTATGAAGTTATTGGATGCTTATGGAGCTAAGATTCCCGAAGGAGAACTCGAGGAGGGAAGTGCATGGGAAAAGGGAGGCGGTTTGTTGGCTGCGTGATGATAGGAAGGGCATCAGATGAGAAGGGCATTCAAATGCAGGAATTAATGAATAGATATGAGATCAACTGGGATACAACAAAATGGAATACGATGGATGCGACAGAACATCGGGATGGATTAATTGGGCTATGCGAAAGATACCATATAGATTAAATTGTGTCCGGATTCGGGCTTTATAGACTGGTTTATTCTACATGGATGAATGAATGGTTGGATGGATAGTCATTGAATATAGAATGAGTTTGTTACAATAGACATATTTCACATGCTACTCACCACTCACCTTACCGTACAGTATAGTGCAGGACATATGCAATCTCATTTGACCTTCGCAAATCACCACAACATTGATCAAATTTTCAAGAATAATCTCGAGTAAGATATTTAATTTTCTCTGTGCTCAAAAATGTTTCTTTGCTACTTGGCCTGTCTATATGGCCTGTCTATATGGCCTGTCTATATGGCCTGTCTATATGGCCTGTCTACATGACCTGTCTATTTAAAACAACTTTGAGGGTGTTAAGTCCTGTTACGTATAGATTGTAAGTGCAAGTGCATACAAATTTACTCTTTATATCTTTCGATTATGTTTGTTCTGTTCGTTCTATTCATTCTGTTCATTCTGTTCGTTCTGTTCGTTCTCTTTACCCAATCTTACTTATTTATATTCTCTCATTCTCTCATTCTCTCATTCTCTCATTCTCTCATTCTCTCATTCTCTCATTCTCTCATTCTCTCATTCTCTCATTCTCTCATTCAAGATACCACATACTATATACTACATCATATATCTTCTTCAAAATCTGCATACAAAAACATACATACATACATACATACATACATACATACATACATACATATATACATACATACATACATACATACATACATACATACATACATACATACACACACAAACATATACATCTAAAATCCCTCAACCCGGTTTTTGCTTCCTCGCGGTAAGCTTCCTCTCCTTTCTTATTCGCCGTGGTTCTGGAGGGTGTTGTGCGAGATTTATTGTGCGAGATACCTTTACTTTGAATCTTTGATATCTGTATGTATGTATGTATGTATATGTATGTATGTATATACTATGAATGACACACACACACACACACACACACACACACACACACGATATACGGAGCTGCGGTTAGCCGTTAAGCTGAGGCGATGAAATGGAATGGAATGGAATGGGTGTCATACGGTGAACGAAGAGGGAATGGCGAAGGAAATGGCGTTTCATCGTCGGCTTGTGCTTTGGATTTGGGGTGTGAGGTGTGAGGTGTGAGGTGTGAGGTGAGGTGTGAGGTGTAATGTGAGGTGAGGTGTAATGTGAGACTAGGTATGGTCACTGCATTAGGCTGTTGTGGTTAAGGCTGGGGAAGGGCTTGTGATTTATATTGGGATGGGGATTAGGGAGGCGGATTAGAAAGGGGGATGAGGGAGGTAGGTCAAGGGTTACATGGTGTGGAATTGGAAGTTTGTCGATTTCCTCTCTGCATTCATTGATGAAGTTTATTCATGAATTCAATCTCGACTTATTTAGCCTATCGAATCTCTAAACATCCCCTTTCCTGTCCCCTCCCCCTCTCCGACATCGCCACAAATCTCGCAGCACAAACCTCACCTCACACAACATAAACCTCACATGGCACAAACCTCATGCACTCTTCACCGCCACGTTTAACGCACAACATATATCTCACAACATATATCTTCCATCCATCCATCCATCCATCCATTCAAACTACCTCCGAAGACCGCGCATGAATCGCCGACCTAACTTCTATGTAACCATAACAATCATATGCGATGCGCGTGACTATCTGTGGAATTTTTCCAGGCTGTTAAGTTTTAATAGTCTAGTTGTGTACATTTCGGGTTTCTAGGTTTTGGGGGATGATTGATGGATCATGGATGGATCATGGATGGAGGGTGTGCTTGTCCCCCTGAATAGACCGGTGGATTATGGAGGTATTGGCTATGGGACTTTGGTTGCGAGAAGGATGCAAGCAAGTTTGACGCATGATGCATACATAGTATTGCATGGAAGACGTTGGTTGGGATTTCGGAACGAATTGTACCTTATTGAATGGAAGACGTTGGTTGGGATTTCGGAACGAATTGTACCTTATTGAATGGAGGGTCAGGTGATGGGGTTAGAATAAGGGTTCGGGTTATTTTGCAGATGGATAATGTCATTTGGGTGGAAGTTCGGAATTTACATTTGAGTGTGTATATACAGTAGGTATCTATTTCCCGCTATTCCCTCACTCATACGCGAGAAGGCAAACAAAATCTTCGATCAAGCTTTTTTTCTTTCCAATACTGCATCATCATCATCGTTTCGTCGATTTTAGATAATTCCTCCTAAAATTCGATCTGCATTACATCAACATCAAACACAATATTCCAATCCTTCACTCAATACGTAAATATATATAACATAACCCCAACTAAACTCAATATAACACAACTCAACTCAACCCATCCAAGCATGGCCTTCACAACCCGATCATTTTCCCTCGCCGCCCTCTCAAATCCCAGTCCTAATCCCAATCCCAATTCCAACTCCACCCCAAAATACAAATCTAAATGCAAACCCAAATCCCAAAAACACACACACACACAACCCATCCACAGAACCACCACCTCAGTCCTCTCCAGCACCGATTTTGCACATCAGGAAGCATCGATATCGATATCGATACCAATACATCCACCTCCTCACTCAGCCCATACATTTGGTGTTGGGATAAGGAGAAGTACGTCGGGATCAAGTGATGCATCTACATCAGACAACAGTATGAGTTCAGGATCCGAGAATTCCGAAAATTTGGTATTTCGACACGGGTTCGGACGAGAAAGGAATAAGAGTAGGAATAGGAATAGGAATGGGAATGGGAATGGGAATGGGAATGGTGGGCTGGGGATAGGATGGGGATGGTTGAGGAGAAAGGGGAGAGGATACGCAGTGGATGTAGAGAGATGAGATGAGTACAGAAGTTGAGGGAGGGAGGGAGGGATAGTTTGTCGTTGGCAGCGGAGCAGGTAAGCGTTGCTGTGGAGTTTTAAGAAGGGAGGTATGACTTCATAGTATCCGACTAATAAGTACATAGTTTTGAGGTTCAAAGATAATACGAATAAATGACCCAACCACTAGGCTTTGATTCTCCAAGGTAAATGAAGCTATTTAGACATTATTCAATCCATTTGAATGTTTATGATATAAATGCTCCGCTTTGTTTGACGGATGAAATTCAACATTCCAGTCCAAATCCAAACTTCAAATCCAAAGTCAAATCCGTATGATACACACTTGAATCAGAGCACTGGAGAAAATGCAGGAAAGTGGAAAAGGAAAAAATGAGGAATAGAAAAGAGGAAAGCAGGAGCACTTGCTCTGAAAGTTGATGGTGCTATGTTAAAGACAATACAGGATCGTCCTGGGTTTTTCGACATTTGAGGCGTTGTGTATTATAATAGTGAATGGAGCAAAAATAAAATTAAGATTGGTTATGAATCAGCGAAATAAGCAGAAAGAGAAGGAACAGAAGAAACAGAACTGGAGAATCAAGCAATGGATATCTTTGATTCATTGAGGTATTGATAGTGATTATATCGAATATTTGACCTACTGGGTATTACTCTTGACATTGGTGCTGAGATCATCGACGCTGGTGTGCTCAGAGTCATATTTCGAAGAAGTATTTAGAATTCATCGTATATAGAAGTAGCAGGCTTGAATTTTCAACCGATACATATACAATATGTAACCATCATATACTTAATACTGTGTACCCAGAAGTATATTGCTGAATCCCACTACAAGTTAATAACCAATAAACTTCGAACCGCCTATACCTATACTTATATCTTCCCTAACGCACCTTAACGCGTGCCCATCGTAGAGTACCCATCAAGCAGCCATCACCTTAGTATTATTCATTTCCCCAATCTCCGTCATTTTCTCTTCATCCCCACCAACACCACCTCTATGCTCATAAACTTCCTTCCCATCAGCCTTCCTCTCAATTACCGCCTGAATCTCCGCATCCAATCTCGATCCACCCGGTTTAGTATTCCAAGGTTTAGGTCCTCCTTTACTAAACAAAATTTCAATTTCCTCAATCGTCTTACCGCATGTTTCAGGGTATGTGAAATATGCTTGAACAGCCGAAGCAAAACAAAGGACACCGAAGATAATAAAGACTTTGTAGGTAATGTTGCGGAAAGCTGGAGGTATGAAAAGTCCCAGAGCGAAATTGAATAACCAATTGGCTACAGCTGCTAAACTCATACCAGTGGCTCGGGTTTCTAGAGACCAGACCTCGGCGGCATAGACCCATGCTACTGGTGCGAGAGTGATGGCATAAACGATGATTAAAAGGTAACAAAATGCAATGACTGTATGAGCGGGTGCACCTGTAACTTGGATAATGACATTTGAGTTTCCGTCGACGCCCCCAGGAACGGAGACACCATAACTTCCTAGGATACCACCAACAACAAATTGGCAGATCCCCATACATATAGCGCCATAAATAAGAAGAGGTCGACGGCCAGTCTTATCGATGAAGAAAAATACAACAGAAGTGAAGATGATGAAAAGTGCATATTGGACACCAGAGGAGATAAGATTGATGTTTCCAGTGAGACCGGCCATTTGAAAGACGTATACAACGTAGTAAGTCATGACGTTGGCTCCGCTCAATTGTTGCCATGCTCTATTATACTATTAGTAATTGCCACATGAGTTAGAGTCCCTTGGAAGTCACCTACTGAACACTCATTCCGGCAAGGGTACGCTTCCACATTCCGTGATGGAAGAACTTTCTCCATCCCAAAGGCGATTCTCGTTCCGCGGACAAAACGGTCCATATTTCTTCCCATTCAGCGATGACAAGTGGGTCATCGATATTACCTCCAGCTTGGATATCTGCAAGTGTTTTAATGGCTTGCTCTGTGCGTCCAACCTTGGCTAGCCAACGTGGGGAACGAGGTAGGAATGGCAAACCGAGCATAAGGAGGATGGCAGGGATGAACTGAATACCCCAAGCCGTGCGGAAAGATGCCGGCCCGGCAATAAAGGAGCAACCGTAACCGGAAAAGAACATGATGAAGATGCCCCATTCGATCTGTAGAGCCTCGAATTAGTCTTCGTCTAAAAAAAGCTTTATTTTTGAAGGGATTGAAGCGCTCATGAATCCCAAGCAGTATGATTTTAGAGATATGGAAGGTATTGAAACGCATTGAATACTCACAGCGAGTTGTTGAATGACAATAATCCTTCCACGTCTTTCCTTCTTTGCAATCTCGGCTAGGTAGACGGGGACCTGGGATGATGTGATACCGACACAAACACCATTGAGAATACGTCCCGCAATAAGTTGTCCATAGTTCTTGCATGAAACTTGAACTGCGGTTCCAATGAGCCACCAGAAACAGGCAAAGAATATAGAGTCACGTCGTCCCCACTTGTCAGATATAGGGCCGGCCATTAATGAACCAATGACTGAGCCAGCTGCAAGAGCAGATCCGATAGCACCTTGAATGATGCCATGAGGATCATCAAAATAGTCTATATATTGTTTCGTGCCAATTATAGCGCTCATAGAAGAGATATCAAAACCAAAACTTCAGCAATGTCAGCTTCTGCTTTCAAAACATTGGGCCAAGTACATACAGCATGCCCCCTACCGTGGCAATGATAGCCACGAAGTAGGTATTGTAGATCTTAGGAAAGGACGGCATTGTCACTGATGATTGCAGACAATGGCGTTCTGAAAGATTGCCTGTGAGATGGGGATGAATTTGAGGGCAGGAAGTTTGGAAAGGGGCTTTCTTTATGTAGTGTACACACTATGACATGGTATAGATGTATGACGCCCCCTACCTCCACTCTTTACTGGCTAGGATACATGAAGCTGTTCCTCTAGCCAACAACTCTATCGACCAGAATACTTTCGAATACAACAGGAACAAGGTCCTAGTTCTCTTAGCCAATCCCCGGATTTTCACCCCACACTACATATTCTGGAGGCAAAAGCGGGGTTTTGTCGTTTGCCATAAGCGGACCAACTTCAAAAAGGAGCCAGGAAGGCTAGCAACATTTGCCCAATGCTCGCGTTGCATCCAAGCTGCAAAGAATATAGGGTAGTATCAGTTTAGCAGTGGGTAATGTCCTTGCTATTCGTTGTGGTTGGTGCGGATATTTATCTAATAGGTTCATGGCGTTCAAGTCTCCTGGTCGTGGTTTAATCACGAGTAGGAGGGAGAGTTTAACGATGCTTGCCATGTAAGGAATTACACAACAAAGTATATCTAGGTACCTCTGTTGTACCGTGACATAGAAAGGACAGCGTCCATAGCGCTCAAAGACTCTTACACCAAATCAAAACAGAGATTAGGTAGCTATGTGTAAAATGGAGGCGAAGAAGTGGATTTTGAGTCAAACAACAGCAGTTGGAGTAGTTGATTGATAGATATGACCAGATATCCTATGCGCTCCATCCCAAATCTGACGTTTCCAAAGTCTCCTAGGAGATATTGAGCCAACAGTTGATGACATATGTACTACTTGCATGATCGCACTGCATGTTCTTATCGCAGAGAGGTTGAAGAATCACATAAGACTTTTTCGCGGAGGTAGAGCTTCCGGTCCAAAAGACAAAGGCAGGAGCTATTTTACATTAGCATTAGCATTATATTTGGGTGTTGAGCAGAAGGGAAAGACTTTGAATATACCTGTTCTAATCTTAAGACGATGAAATCCCCATTTTTATCGAACATGAATATAGGAGTATCAAGCTGGCAGAACTCCCGAATACTATTCACAAAATGAATCAGCATACTCTCTCTTGAAATTCAAAGCCCAGCAATCCTAACATGAAGCTTTCTGGATAATTCCGTGTGAGATTAGGCTTACAATTGTCTGCACATCCCACATGGGCTTGCTGGTGGACTGATATCTGTTGCGACAGCCACGGCCTTGAATCCCTTATGTCCCTCAGTTACGGCCTTGCCGAAAGCAACTCGTTCTGCACATGTGCCAACGGGATATGCAGCATTCTCAACGTTCGCGCCATCGATAAATGAACCTTCGTGTGTGAGGATTGTTGCGCCGACTCGGAAATCAGAATAAGGACAATAAGCTGTGGATTTCGCAGAGACGCTTCGTGATTGTAATGTGGCAAATTGCTCTGGCGTAATATCGAAGGTTTGACAAGAGAATTCGACGTCGGGTGTGCTGCTAGAGTGTAGCAAAGTTGGTTGAGAAGATGCCATTTTTTGGTGTTTGTCGGGAGTGAGTTGGGAGATTGTAGAGTAGAGGTAGAGTAGATTTGTTTCTGTTGACTGTTGGCTATTTGTATATCACAAATCTCACAAAGGGAAGGGTGTCTTAATTCTCCCCACAACTTATTACCTAACTTCAAACTTCGATCAATATACAACTGGTGCAATTGCACATAGCAAGTTATCAAAGCATGTTGTTATCTATTATCTTATCATGAACTAGAGAAGTACTAGATAAAACCCCCGGTGAGCTCGCTTTTTTCTTTGGTAACTTCTCGGGTGAGCTTTCTAGATCATGATAGTGATCTTCGCGACCACAATTCTTCCACTTACACAATGATGGCGGAACAACACTTCATAGAATATTTCCCTTCTACCTAAAGAAACGGAACGATACAATGCTGCAGCGATCACGATGTATGTTCTCCTTACCTTCAAGGCCATACAGTCCTGCTTGACAGGCAAGATTGTTTATTTAGAAAGCTGATGGTCACATCCACTTCAGTAGTACTGAAACACCACTGCATCCCTTCATTTGCCATTTCAAGTCGTTTGACTAGGCCAGATATCTTGCCCTGGAGAACATTTTTACATTTTATTCAGCCTCATGACACAAAATACATCATCTTATGGCTCTCGCGTTTTGCGCTATGGAATATACAGAAGGATTTTAGAAGTCCAACATGAGTCCAACATCCATTACTAATAAATCAGGAGCTCTATTACATTCGCGCACGCATCTCTTTTTCTCTTTATGGTGATGGCGATGGTTAAGTTTTGGTTATTTCAATAAATCCATCAAAAGTTATGAAGTATACTTTCTGTTTTGTCTCGCAATAGTTCTATCCTGAAGCGCAATTCCATAGTAATGCCTCGACCACAGTCGACATGAGATTCCCCGCTATAGGAATATATACTTGGTTACCGCGAGGTGTATCCGGTTGGATTCATAGGATGCAAACGCGCGGTTGCAATATCCCTCTGAAAGACCTCACAGCCGCAACTATCACGAACCCCACACTTCTAGAGATATGAAATTTTCGGGGGTCAGTGTTCTACTGATGTTCCATGTGAGTAATTCTCATTCATTCAGTAGGCATTAATATCTTGTTCGAAGCTGTGCAATGTATTGAGATCATCGATGGAGGAGGTGTGAGTCCCGTCTAGTTTCTCCATATTTGCCGCTGGCAAGGAAAATCTGTTCTGGAAAATGGAAAGGTCTGCCTGTATATCATGATTCTCATTGTGAATATCGTGATTAAGTATGCAAGATTTCTAATTGTACTGTACGTTCCCCTACCTCGGAACAGCGAATCATTGGCTGAATTCTCAATCTGGGCGCCTAAATAGGGCTGTGATTCCTTTCTTTGGAATCCCGTTCCCAAAGACTTCTTCCATGCAGATAGTAAATAGTTCTTGAGGCCTTGAGGACTGACGACCTTATATATCCACCAAACTCGTGTCCTCGCCAAATAATTACTGGCAGGAATGTCTGTTCCATAATTTTGGACCTCCAGCTAACATAGGAGGGCTTACTTATTGTAAGCCAACATCCATTACTTCTACCTTCCTTTTGTTTGCATAAGTTTGTTCAGACTTACTCGTCCCACTCGTTTCTGTGCCCATAGTTTTTTCTTAATTTAGCATTATTAAAAGTATCTTACCACCAACATCACCTTTTTTTTGTCTCCATTCTGCCATCAAAGCCTCGAGGGACCTGTTTGTCAAGTGTATTCAAGCTATTACCCTTTAACAAGCCTTGGTATCTTCTCACACTCCCTTTTCTCCCTTTTCCTTTTTTGTTCCTATACGTCGAAGATTAGATCATAGCTTGCAATCGTATTTCATTGTATAAATACACTATTATTATAGCTATAGCCTTCATAAAGCCATCGTAATGGCTCGTCCAACATTCATACTCGGACTTGGGACAATCATACTTGGTCAACTCACAAGTTCGGTTTCGGCGCAAGTTATAACTGATGTAGTGTCAATCATGGATACATCAACAATAACCTCTTGCGCGGATACTGTGACAAACTGTCCAGCAAGAAAAACCGCTACTAGCGTCGCATCTGAAGCATCGAGTGGGGCAGCACCTTCAGCACCTTTGACTCCAACATCAACATCAGAGCCTTTGACTGTAACCATCACCCAAACTGTAACCGGAGACTGTGGGGTATCTTCTATCCCAGCAGTGTCTAGCTTAGGTTCAACAGATGATACGTGGGTCCCAGAATCAACATCAGGTAGTCAGTCCCTGTATCCCCTGTTCCCCTATTCTCTACTAAAACTGATATAGCTGCTTCGACAAGACAATGGAGCGTAGCATCATCCACTCAAGCATACACAAGCGCTATGTCCTTGACAAGTAGCGCAGAATGGGGAACCGGCGTAGCATCTTCCGCAACATACGCATATGAAACTGGCGCAACATCCACTCAAGCATGGGGAACCGGTGTAGCATCTTCCGCAACATATTCATTCGAAACTGGCGCAACATCCACCATCCTCCCATCCTACGCCTCCGAAATCTCCGTCTCAACTCCCCTCACAACCTACTCCTACTCCAGCACCGAAACCAAAACCAGCGGCTCCACAACATGGACCACCACCACCGGATGGACCACCGTCTCAACATGCGACGCTGTGACCAGCGCAGCATACGGCTCCGGATATTCAACAGGCACTGGCTTTGGCTCCGGAACCCTCATTGGTCCCTATGGCAACTCGACTAGAACAGGTACTTCTGCCATAGATTCACCCGGCATAACAGCCGACGACACCCCTTTAACAGCGAGCACTGCAATCGCTACTTCAAAAAGTAATTATCAATCCACACTCGTTATTAATCCACCTTCGAGCACGAGAGCTGGAGCTGGAGCTGGAGCTACGGGGATTAATTCGACGACTGGGGCGGAGCAAACTACTATTTCGGGGGAGTCGGATCATATGCGTGTTTCTTTTGTTATGTTGGGGGTTGTGTGTTTGACGAATTTCTTTTTACTTTGAGGTTGGGGGTTTGGTTTGATTTGGTTTGAGTTGCTTGTTTTTGGGGGGGGATTTTAGTGGATGGCATGGGATGGGATGGGATTCGATAATCTAGGGGTTTCGACGGGCTATCTATATAGGGATCATATGTTTGCACTTTAGATAGATCGTGATGAGGATGGGAATAGCTATGGCTAAGAACAGGTATGAAAACTGTACTGTATGAGATGCTATAGATGAGATGAAATCATCATCATCATCATCCGGAAGTTTTTACTATGCATTCTAGATGTTTCTATCGGCAGAACTGGATTCAAAGAGGAGGGGGCTGATGACCCACCATTTCCACTTGTTGATGTTGATGTTGATGTTGAAATATGAATGAGATTTCTATCTTAGCTGTTATACTATCAAACGAATATGTACCGTGCCCAGTGCCTACGGGTGCGTTGATTTTAGTTGGCTTTGGATGGATTGATTAGATTGGCTTGGCCTGATTTGAATGGAGGGGGGATATTTTATGGGAAGAGATGAAGATTGAAATTGGAATTGAAACTAAAATCGAACCGCTTGCTGGGTACATGCACATCGTGCATGCAAGATTCGAGATTCGTGACGAAAGATATTTATCATCTTGACTTACATATCTTTGGGGGTGAGATTTACAGAATATGGGTTTAAATATCCTTAGGCTATGGATCTAGCGATTACATACGCGTTCGGATAAATTTGGCATCAGATGTCCAAATATAACAATTTGTTGGGGTTGAGTGTACAGTGATAGAGCTGTAGAGCTGATATGCTTCGTCGGATTTGGAAAGTTGGGAAGTTGTTGGAGGAGGAGTAGATGAAGGAGATGAAGGAGATACGGGTAAGTTTTGAGGTAATACTGATATAATATCCGAAAACACATATTAAAAATACCCAGTTTGATAACACTGCTATACACCATCTTTCCCCCCTTCTCTTCCTACGCCGCTCAGATGGCCTAATACAGCACCCAACCTCCTTAATGCTTTTAAATTTCCCTTTTCGTTTCCCTTCACCTCCCCCTCCTCTGCCCCTAATTCTTCTAACTCCCTCCTCGCTTCCGTTACTAGAGGTAATAAACCCCCCCACACTTCATCCGTATACCCATTCAACACACCCTCCCAATCACTCTTCCACTCTTCCTTTCCATTTCCCTTTCCCTTTCCCCTTCTCCCCCCATCCCCCAAACCCTTAAACATTACACCCGCAAACATTTCCCCATCTCCTCTCTCGTCCTCCCAATTCCTATGCCCCCCATCCCCCCCATCCCTTCCTTCCCCCACAAAATCCTTCTCATACTTCGGAACGAGATTCAACAAATTCCCCCTATCGAACCCAGATCTCCGATGAGTCGCCGGTTCTGGAAACTGCAAGTCCCTAGTAATCTCCCTAATTCTCTTTTGATCTTCAGTACTCAACCCCCAAATCTTCTCCCAATCATATTCTAGCCCATTTCCAGCTTGATCTAATTCAAGCCCCTCAATATCTTCATCCAGAACATTAGGTTTAAGAGGTGAAGAAAGTAGAGCAGAGACTTCATCCCCATCTCTTCTCTCTTGCTCCTGTATACTCATGTGGACACTCGGAAAAGGCCTATCTCTATATATTCGGGAAGAGAGAACCTTATGATTCGTCTCTTTTCCATTCCTGTCGTTTTCAATCGCTTGATTTTTGGGCTGACTATGATCCTGTGTACCAGAAGCATATTTCCAGGCATTCTCCCAATCCGTATCATCACGCATCGAGTTAAACAGCTCAGGCTGTTCAGCAGTAGTGACAGATGCATATCCATCCATCAGCGTATTCTTTCCCTTTCCCTTTCCCTTTCCCTTTCCCTTTCCCTTTCCCTCTGCCTCATCATCAACCCCACTCCCACTCCCAATATTACCCAACCTCGAACTCTGACTCTCAGACGTAAAATCCGGACTCTTAAAATTCACCCTAGAGTCATTTCCGGATTCAAGCGTATAATCTAAACTCGGAACCGTGTCCAAGAAATTGGAAAATTCATTTTCGCTGTGCATCTGATGAGCATGAAAAGCATTTTCTTTTCTTCCTCCTCCTCCTTCTTCTCCTCCCCCC
>NGKJ01000009.1:520053-573965 GCA_002162495.1 Myriosclerotinia curreyana
AGGTGAGGTGTGGTGAGGTGTTATGAGTCAAGGTGCTGTGTGATGAGGTGTGGTGAGGTGAGGTGTGGTGAGGTGTTATGAGTCAAGGTGCTGTGTGATGAGGTGTGGTGAGGTGTAAATTATCGCTATTACTTTAATGTTGAATGTTGAATGTTGAATGTAAATTTATTATTTATAAGTGTGTATTATGTTGTATTGTATTGTATTGTATTGTATGAGTTATGAGTTATGAGTTATGAGTTATGAGTTATGAGTTATGAGTTATGAGTTATGAGTTATAGATTATATAGATTATGGATAAAAAGAAGTATCATGTAGGGGATTGGTGAAGTATACAGAGGATTATTGATTGGTGAAGTAAGTATGGTGGTATAGAGTAAGTATGAGTATGAGTAGATGGGATGGGATAGGATGGGATAGGATGGGATAGGATGGGATAGGATGGGATAGGATGGGATAGGATGGGATAGGATGGGATAGGATGGGATAGGATGGGATAGGATGGGATAGGATGGGATAGGATGGGATAGGATAGAATAAGATAAAGATAAAATAGAATAAGATAAAATGAGATAAAATAGAATAGAATAGAATAAAATAGAATAAGATAGGATAAAATAAAATAGAATAAAATAAAATAAAATAGAATAAAATAGAATAGAATAAAATAGGATGAGATAGGATGAGATAGGATGGGATAGGATAAAATAGGATGGGATAAAATAAAATAGGTTATGAGTAGATGGGTTATAGGTAGATAGATTATGAGCAAATGGGTTACAAATATCTATTTATATTATACCTTGGATATCGCATATCGTCTATCGCAATGGAAGATGAAAGATGGAAGATGAAAGATGAAAGATGGAAGATATTATATAAGAAATTTGAATTTGAATTTGTAGGATGCTGGGTAGGATGATGGGAATTGTAGGATGGTGGATAGGATGGTGAGTAGGATGGTGGGTGAATGAGAGAGGTAGGTGGGAATTGTAGGATGGTGAGTAGGATGGTGAGTAGGATGGTCATTGGTGAGAACGTGAGTAAGTAAATATATACGAAATATATAGTAAATAAATAAATAAAAAACTAGACTAAAAGAAGTAGATTTATAAGAAAGGGTTGAAGTTAATGTATGAAGTTGGTAGGTAATTATATAAAGAAGTGCATAAAGCAATTGTCCCAAATGCGCAACTTCAAGAGCCTTATTTCAAAGTTCCATGACTAGGTAGGTAGGTATCTTTTCCCTTTTTATTCCTTCATCGATTTCTCTGTTTATTTTTTCATACGGAAGGATACGATACTATGTACTAGGTATAGTATAATTAGGTATATTAACGCTCTTGACTTCTTGACCTCTTGACCTCCTTATTCCTTCACCCCCTCGCCCATCATAGTAAATATAAACACCAACATCCGAATGTCAACCCCCAAAAAAAGAAAAAAATGCTTGCCACAACCCCCAGATGCAAATCCCACTTGGTAAATTATCTTTCCGAATATCTCATTCATTTTTCTCCAAACCCAAACCCAAACCCAAATCATCAAGCCAACAACCATGCGAGAATCCAGATCAAAGTAAGCTCAGAGCGACCCTCAGTAGCTTCAGTGTTTCGGGAGCACCACCAAGGAATAAGTATTGAAGAGTAAATACCAAAAGATAAAGATAGTTTGAAATTCCCCTCTTCTCTTTGAGTCTTTGCTCCCATCCCAATTCACTTTCTTAATGATTGAAATGGAGAAACATGCCAACATGCCGTCTTGATCTCCGGTATAGCTTTTGATATCTCATCATATCTCATCATTAGGGATTTCACTTCACCAATTTGGTTCTCCTCTGATCTAAACCCAAAATCCATCTGTCTATTAGCAACAAAAACAAAGGTAAGTAGAGGTGGAATTTGGAAAGTTCTGGAGATGATGTGGTAACTCACATCTGGATTGCTAGGTGTGATTCTTGGGGGGTTTCCAAGGTATCTATCTGCACAAGGGATGGAGATTGTTTGATGATGATGAGAGGGAATGTAAATCATTTAATTGATTTACTTTTGAAGTGAAGTTGATGAAGGACTGAAATGAAGGAAGAGGAATGAAGTAGGTGTATGTATATGTATCGAATACTGCGGAGTGAACGAATGAAGGGATGAATGAGAGAAATGAAATTTGTAATGTTGTATGGACATACATCTACCAATTGACTCTCCAAAAAAAAAGCTGAATGGCACTTGCTGCTTCATATTTTGGGGATGGTGGATGCAATTCTGCAATCTTCATTGATTTTCAGATTTTGAGTGAAATGCCAGATCCTCCTGAAGCTTGCTTGAATGGAAGGAGTAGATTCATTTGGACTCTATTGCCTGTAGAAATGGCTTGTGTAGTCAAATTAAAAGTTCAATAACCTACATTGTGTAATTGTACAATCTACTTAGATGGTGGCCAAGGAGGCTATGGTTTTGGACTCATGACTATAGAATGCCGTTCAATCATTCAGCGGGCATGTTTTGGTCCATTTCTTGAGGTTATTGATGCAAATGCCTCGTTTGTGGGTTCCAAGGTGATGAAGAATTAATGTGTTGATGGTAAATAATCAACCATTCAAACAATGTTCATTGATGAACATAGATATCAAGAAAACATCTCCGCTCTATGATGTGTGAACTTTCATAGCCATCTGGAACATTGTACAATGTTTACTTGTGGGATCAGGGTTCATGAAAGTGGTGTGAGGCTGCTCTGGCACATGATTGATGCCGGTAGGTTGCAGGAGCTTAAAAACTGGTCGAAGAGCCCGATAGACGGCTGGCTACAGGTACTATATAAGAGGGGTACCCATACATTCAGGAAAAGTCTGTCTTACAGATCATGGGCGATCATCGGAGGGTTGAGAAACAAATGTTGTATGCAAAGGAGAGAGCAGATGTTCGTATGAGCCCTATAGAGGAAGTACAAACACAAGGTGGATCGTTTGATATGTAGTGAATTTTCTGCTTTTGGTTCCTGCAAGTCATAAGCATGGCCATAAAGAGGTGGACCGCTGTTGTGACAGCTGACAAAATGAAGGGGTACAAGATTGAAAGCAAAAAGAATTAGCTGAATGAATGCAAAATGAAGAATGAAGAATGAAAAATGAAACGACAACTTCAAGGAAACACAACACTGAAACAATTTTTGATTAAAACCAGCTGTTTACTCAATGATTTCCGAAGTAGTGTTGAGTAATGAAGCTTTCCTCGGGGGATTTTTTGCATATTGATTAACACAACATCCGTTCCGTTCCATAGAATACTCGAGACTGAAATGCAGACAGATTATGCATAAATTGCTATTGTACAGTATCCAGTGTAATTTGACATACATAATTGGATGCGAACGAGAGGGGTGAGCATAGATTATATCAATCTTGAGAGATGACAAGCATGACAGCCACGAAAGCCACGAAAGCCATGAAAAGCCATGAAAGCCATGAAAAGCCATGAAAAGCCATGAAAGCCCTCAAATCCATATGCCCTCATAAAAATAGATGATGGTCAAATTGTGAGATATCAAATTGTTATAAGACATTCACAGAAGGAAATAATTTGATAGGTCTATGCAAATGAATAGAAAAGCTGATGGGGTCAGCCGAAAAAGAACGATTTGGAACCTTTGGATAAACGGATGGCGGATGAAGGTAATATTATATAGAGAAGTTGTACAGAATGAGCGGTGGAAAGCTGGATGTTGAGGTTATTCCAAGACTCTTAGCCTCTTAGCCTCTTAGACTCTTAGCCTCTTAGCCTCTTAGCCTCTTAGCCTCTTAGCCTCTTAGCCTCTTAGCCTTTTAGGACATTACCCTGTTATCGTAAAATGGAAACTGTGCCGATCCCATTATTATTCACCAAGTCTGAGGTTCTCCTTTTTGTAGAAAATAATGGAGTAGATCTTTTCAGCGGTTAATCCGTAACTTAAATAATACACTCATATAATTGGATGAGATGGACTAGATGGATTAGTAATTATGGATCTTACTCCGTACTTCGTACAGCACATCTTCCCTCTTCTCTCTCTTTACTCTTCTTTACACTTTATAAGCAAAACTTACAAGCGAAGTCAAAGTACCAAGTAACCCGTTCTAGTAACCAGTTCCAGTTACCACTGACCAGGTATCTGTTTATCTTTAAGACATCTTCCTACCCCTCAAAATAAGTTCAAAAAGTAATTACTTACTTACCTACGTAAATATTGAAAAATGATCAATAGTACTCACTCCGTACTTCGTAAGTAGGTAGTTGAGTTGTCAGAGCATCCAATAATTTAGGTTGGGGGGGTTTCAGAATTTCAGTTATGGGGATGGGGCCTGGCTGGGTGAACAACTGGGGAAAGATCCGCAAAGAAAGAGAAAGATCCGCGAGGTAAGGGATACAAAATATGGGATACAAAATATGCAGGTGCTTTCCTCCAGCCTCACTTATGGTCCATGTCATATTAGTTAGTGAGTGACAAGCTTTTTCACGAGGAATTCTCGCTGTCTTTCCTTATATATACTTACTTTTTTTTTTACTTTTTTGATCGTATTAACGTGAAAAGGCTTGAAAAAGGAGTTGATCAGAAAGGATTCAAGGGAAAAGCATGAGCATTGAGCATACTGCGTACGCATTGAGCATGAGCATGAGCATGAGCATAAGAATTTAGAATTTAGAATTTAAAGTTTCGGCGCGATTCTTGAAATCTGAATCCTGATTTGATCCTGATGAATGGAATGGATGGATGGATGGATGGATGGATGGATAGATAGTCTATCGTCTTGTTCTCGTCGCGTTCCTTATGAAGAAGAAGAAGGAGAAGGAAGTCACGATGATATATATATATATATATATATTGGTTGAATTCCTTCCTTTTATCAACCATAACTTCCATAAGATTCGCAAAAGTAAACGGAAATCAAGTTCTTCACATTCATTTCATTTTCATTCATACTACCTAGTATCTCGGCGGTATTCATGAAAATATAGAAAAGGAAGAAGTCTTACTTACTTAATTCTTATTATCGTATCGCTTCTTCTTGTGTTCGTCGCTTCCTTCCCCCTTCATCTTCCCCTTCATCAACTTTCATCATTCATTCATTCATTCATTCATTCGCATCGGAGATCTCAGATTTTACCTTCACATTCATTTCGATACTTGATACTCAAAGATTCGAACCTCCTAACCATACCTACTTAAAGTTAATAAAAGAAACTTTCTTATGTACTCAATACTTTGATGTTCATCAATCTTTTCATAAAAATTTCCTTCCAAAACACTTATGTGTATTGTACCATCTTGTATGCACAACATTTCTAGAAACCCCACGTCACTCAAAAATCACCCCTCAGAGAGGTCTCTTTCCACGTTACACTGCTGGTACTAAATACGTTATGCAGCAATAAATAGCGGCCGGCAACTCTCAAAAAGACTTAAGTAGCACTGCAGCCAGAGTCTCGAGTCAGGAAATAAACGGCCTTACACCAAATTTGGTTCCTCGAACTTCCAAGAAAAGATTGTGATCTTTGTTCCATTTTTTGCTTATTCCAGGATACAGGATACAAATTACGGACCTGCATTTTTCATGCATTTATTGTAGCAAGATTGGAACAGGATCCGATCGATAATTTCACCAGAAAACCAATCTCTTGTCTGGATACTACTTGAATCAACCACCACGGTTCTAAGTTCTTCCCCAGATACCATTTGGAGACTTCGTATTAATTCTACGATTTCATAAAACGGCACGGGAGAGATATTGGGTTTCCTTCCCTTACCAGTGGTTGTGTTTGATGGTTGGTTGGACTTGTGGTTGGAGAAGGAGAAGGAGAAGGAGAAGGAGAAATTTGGGCGCATCTGGGAATTTTCTTTAGTTCAAAGGCAACTGGGGAGTCTCGGGAATCTTCAAACTTGAACTTCAGTACATTAAACTGAATCAATTGGAATCTTCAGTGAAGATTGAATCATTCAATAGCCAATCTTTCACAAGCTCGGCCTTGAAGATTATCCGGACCCGAGCTGCTCCCCTACTTGTCTACTGTTCTACTGTTCTACTGTTCTACTGTTCAGACGAGACAACCACCATAGCAACCCTGCTTGTTTACTTTCTTCAAACTTGGAGACTTTTACAATTATATTCTGAGGAACTTCTATTTAAGAAGTTATTGAAAATATCATTGTTGAGAAGTAAAGTTCATCCATGGTAAGCATTCCTTTAAGTGTTTATACCTCTACTCCTTATTATTCATCGATACTATGATGTTTTTATTCTACTTACTGTCTTATCATCATTCTCTTCATGCTTTATTCAGATGGTAGTATAATCGTCCTTTCTAACCTTTGTCTTTTGAGGAGATCTTTTCTATCAAAACATGTCCTGATCCATTACTAACAGAGATTCAGGACTTTTCCCCTTGATTTGATAATTCTATTTCATTCTCTTCTTCAAGCCAGTTCCTGTTCAAAGTCATTCATTCACTATCAAAGAATTCAACTACAAATTGAAGACTTTCAAAAACAAACTAGGTAAGCTACCTACCTACTGATACTTCCTTTAAGTCTAAGTATATCAAAATTCACCTTCTACCCTCTCCCCGCTATCCTGCCTTAGCGTGTAATATCTCTTGCTCTTCAACAACTTGAAACCTCCCGAATTTACACCTCGATCTTTCTCTTCCTTTTACACAACTTTTCTACATCACTTCGAGAACCAAATTGTTAATTTGAACAGGTCTTTATTGAGAGTGTAAAATCTTATTATCACTGAATACAGAACGACATCCCACCTTAATTTTGTACAGTTTGTGGGCAGCTGTTGGAGAATCGGTCGGTGGTCGTGTCTTATTCTCAGCCAGTCAAATAGTCAGTCACACTTGGCTCCTATTGCAGTATTGTTTCCATCAACTAATACATTTTAACTCAGAAGTATTGCAGATAATATCTACAATTATCTAATCTTTGTAGAACTGCTGGGACCTGCCAGCCTCAATAAAGTCAAGTTTCCGACAACTCCTTGAAATCTCCATAAATTCCACTGCACAGATCGACTGTAAGTTCACATACCAAAAAGTCTATTTNTTTTTTTTTTTTTTCTGCAGCAGGTGTGAAGTCACTGTACTAGATAACTAACAGCTGAAGGTTAACAATTTTACTCCTGCCAAAAGATACCTTCAAAGATTGTCAAGATGTTAGGGGTTGGTCCTATGAATTGTAAGCTTATTCCTTTATTGTAATAAATTTCTGCACTGTTTATTGTCATTTCCTATATGGCTGTGCTCTATCCCAAACCAATGTTTCTTTGGTGGGAATACCTTTAAGCCCCTTTTACATTCCGAGCAAGGTCTTCATCACAACCCTCGGGGATTATGTTCTGACTATAACTCCTCTAATAATTCCTATTGTCAAACCAATCCACTTCTCCTTTCACACTATCTATTTTCTTTGCTTTTTTGTTTAGAATTCTTTCTTGGAAGATCTTCTCAATCCTGACTTGAACAGATTCAGCCCCGGAAAAGGTCAGGAAGCCAAAGGCTCATACAAGAGGTGCAACCATGCCAGGTCCTTCGACACCAGGCTCAATCCAAGCCCCTTCAACACCAGGTTCGGCATCAACTGGATTTGGTGGATTCATCAATGCACAAGTTCCACGATTTCCTGTAACACCACAGCTTCCATCAACCCCATCGCTACAAACAACGGGCTCATTCGACAGCAGCAATTTCAATACTGTTATCAGTGATAATTCTACAGGTACAAAGAAGTCTGGTGGTTTTTTTCGCCTCTTTAAGAAGGACTCGAGGTCCGATGGTGCAAGAAGTGATGAAAACCTTTCAAGTCGAGGCAGAAACCTTTATGGTCGCAGTGAAGAACTTACAATTGATGCAGAACCCTTTGATCCATTAGCAGAGATGGGTACTTTGCCAACCCCAGACTTCATTCGCCCTATCCCAGGACAAAGACTCATTCCTCGAAGAGAGCTTAATCCACTGCCAATATTTAGCCCACTTGGAAATACACAAATTGGAAGAGCCAGAGCTAGGGCTGAGGAAAGACTGACTGAATCAATTTCCGAGGTTGCTGAGTCCGATTGGCAAACCACTACTGATGGTGATGAGGAGCAATCAGCACTAGCTGATTCATCATTCTACGATGAGACCTCTCAAGATTTCAACTTCACTACCTACATTGAAGAGCAACATGAGTCTATTGCTGAGGCATTAGCACCTGTTGGTGATAAAGCGGCTATCGCGGATTGGGTCACTTATATAAAATCATATTCTGGTGTAAGTGAACATCTTAAATTCCATGATTTTGAATGATTATCGATCCTCCACGACTGATGCGATTCGGAGCTGACACATATTCTTAGGGCTCATATAACATGTCGAACCCCCCTGCTCCACCACCACGCCGTGCGGATTTTACTTACCTACCCGCAATGTTTCCACAAAACGAGGAAGCTAGGATTAGAAAACATCATTCAATTGATGCGCCTTGGACGCCAGAACTGAGTGGAAAAATTGGTCTTTTGATGGGAGCCGCAGCAAAGCGGTTTGACGTCGATTGTGCCTCAGTCAGTGTTTTTGATGAAAATATAGAGAAGTTGAGAGCTAATGGAGGCTTTGATCTCACCGTCATCGAGCGTACAACAAGTATAGCAGCTCATGTACTTTATTCGGAAGAATTCCTCATCATCTTGGACACACATCAGGTTTGCTCCTCCTTTTGTTCTCTTTTGAATTTTATGCCATGCTAATGATAATACAGGATTGGCGTTTTGCGGAAAATCCTTGGGTCACTGACTCTCCTCATATTCGATTCTTCGTTGGAGCACCCTTGATCTCAGACGCCGGAGAAACCATTGGTGTCTTTGCTATTTTCAGCAAAAAGCCTCGATCTGAGTTTGTTCGAGGAGACCGACGGGAACTCGCTGAGTTTGCAGCTCTAATGACAAAGGAGATTTCTTTGTGGGCTGAACGGATGACGGACCCTGATTTACGTCATTCCTATGCTTTCTCGAAGCGAGATACAACAACCAACTTGGTTCCCAATCCACTTCACCTTCAAAAGCAATCATCTCTCCGGGTTACCCAGCCAGCTTTCTTCTCCGGGGCACTTCCCTTTCAGAAGCAACCATCTCCTTTGGCCAAGCAATTCGGGTTCTACAACGAGGATGTTTTCGTGAACACTTCTGACAGCTCTATATCCATGTCTCATGGATCCTCGATTCGAGACTCTGATATTCTGTATATGGCCGCCCCAAGACATCATCGACGCTTCTCCGCGGAATCTATCCTTCCCAATGACAATTCACCAGAGGCCTTTCGACAATACTTGACTCCTACTCAATCCCAAAATTTCCCAGGCGAAGACCGCCCATACTCTACAAGTGATTTGACCTCTGTGGACATGCCACAGAATAACACCCCAAATGACACTTTCAATTCTGATTACCAATTCGATCTGGATGGGCCAACAACCCCAAAACAACCGAAATTTGTCTTTCCAAATTCCATGTATCGCAATCTTGGACCATCGGCCAGTGGCTTCTCATTGAACAACAGCTTTGGTCGATTATATATGGAAGGCGATAGCATGGCAGAAAGCACTTATCACCAAGAGCTAGGAGGACCAGAGGTTGCAACACCCAGCCCATCCCTCACTAGGGCATTTTCTACAATGAGTTCAACTTCAGTTGGTACGTCTTACTCAAGCAGAATTGGTGGACCTAACAATGGTGATGAGAATGCTCCGCCCAGTGCTCCTCGGTCAAATATTGCAGAGGCAAACTTCTCATGCTCCTTCAATGGCAGAAATTCTGGCTTTGACCAGGTATATGCTGTCCAAGTCGATTGTCCATACCCTGGGATGTCAGACCAACAACTTTTGGGACCGAATGGTCTCACTCTAAAAGTATTGGCATCTTATGGTCTTCCTTTAGGCTATGAATCTGAACTCAACCAGAAAGTTTATTTGAAGAAAGCTTTTTTGAGAGGCTTGCGCACTGATGAATTCTGCTATAAGTGGACTCAAGAAGATGATTTTGAACTTCAAGAACAGGGATGTTTGGGCTCTGGTGTCTTGATACCACTTTCTTCTTTTGCGATGACACTTTCTCCAAACAAGGGCATAACCAGATCCCACGATCATGGTATTGTTTTTGCTTTGTTCAAGAAAGCAACATTTGATGCAGACAACAAACTTCAACCAACTGTTATAAATCGATCTGATTTGCAGCAATTGGCTCGGTCAATAACAATGATTCTTTTCAACCTTGAGAATAAGGATGTTGAATCTCCACCAGTTCCGAAGTTAATGGTACCAAGACAAAGCACACCAACAATTATTGGCGCTACTGAGGTTGGTGATATCTACTATAGTAGAAGAACAAGCTCAGCATATAGCAGACATCATTCTTCTTTCTGATTTGATTCTTTGGTTGAGACCACTTCCAGGATGCAAACGATGTTCTGTGTTTACATTGGGTTGCAATCTTTCTGTATTGGCCCTTTTGTTCTCACATTGCTCAAGCACTGTGGCCTCCCACCAATAATAGCATGGTTTTTCCATTACCTTGGTTTCCCTCTCGCCCTATTGTACAATTATGAAACTTACTCACACAACTCGACTTCACTGATCTTCAAATGGGCACCAGACATACTATTTCTCCTGTATGCCAGCTCTATTGCCGAATTTCCTTAGTTTTAAACCCTAATGTTGTTATATTACGAAAATCATGAGGTTGTTGCCGTTTATATGGAGAGCGGCAGTTTTGCAGAAGGATACACACTGATGATTTTGACTGGCAACTGAATCAGATTTCCAACACCTTACGAAATCTGAAAGTCGACTCGAAAGGATATGAAGATGAATGAAGAAGAATGGATGCGATGCGATGCAAAACAAAATCGGTGTTGTGGGAAAGGATACGAAGATATGAATGGAATTCTAATAGGGCACTGCAGGTTTCTAAACACTTGCTGCACTTATACGTATGGTGGGAATGAATCAGATAGTCACACTTTGAACTAAGTTGATTGGTAATTATCTCTGTAGATGCTTACAGATTTGCTAATCTCTTACTTTACTTACATCGCCGTTGCTTGGTATGGATGAACCTCATTCGTAGCTTGCTATTTAATCTGATCGACACTTATTGGCAATCAGCTACCAGCCACTAACACAACTTTCTTTTTGATACTAATGAGATGCCAATCATTGGTGGATCTTGGGTTGTAGGTGTCGAAGTATGGTATGGCATGGCATGGCATGTATGATGAATGAATGAATGGATGGATGGATGGATGGATGGGGAAACTTCATAAGAATGAGGTTTAGGTAGATTAGTGGAACTTGAATGAAAAAGTTAATTGATTTTAAAATGATTTTAAAATGATTTGAATTTGAATTTGATTGTGCTGGAGGTGATTTGGTGGTGATGACTTGGTGGTGATGATGGGATGATGACGGGATTAGATGAGATGATGACGGGATGAGATGAGTAATTAATTGGTATTGCGGACTTGGAGGTTGATGTTCAAATTTCAAATTTCAAATTTCAAAGTATTGTGCCCTCTTCTTTTTCTTTCCTTCCCTTTTCTTCCCTTTCCTTCCCTTCTTTTCATATCATATCATATTATATTATAATCTTACTTTTCCATATGTTATTTCTTTCCCCCTTTCTTTCTTTCTCCCTTTCTTTCTTTCTTTCTCGCTTTCTTTCTTCCTTCCTTTCTTTCTTTCTTTCTTTCTTTCTTTCTTTCTTTCTTTCTTTCTTTCTTTCTTTCTTTCTTTCTTTCTTTCTTTCTTTCTTTCTTTCTTTCTTTCTTTCTTTCTTTCTTTCTTTCCCCCTTTCTTTCTTTGTAGCTACGAAGAAGTCGGTATACGGTATACCAACGTATTTACCATGTATATTTCTAATCTTCTATGGTAAAGGGATATGGCAGAGGGATATTGCAGAGGGATATGTAGAGGGATATGGTAGAGGGATATGGCAGAGGGATATGTATGGCAGAGATATGTAGAGGGATATGGCAAAGGGATATGGCAAAGGGGTATGTAGAGGGATATGTAGAGGGATATGTAGAGGGGTATGGTAGAGGGATATGTAGAGGGGTATGCAGAGGGATATGGTAGAGGGATATGTAGAGGGATATGCAGAGGGATATGCAGAGGGATATGCAGAGGGATATGCAGAGGGATATGCAGAGGGAATAAAACTTGTGTTATTTTTCGTTGGTGGTGATGAGGTTATGTATGGGTATAGGTATGCATAGTGTAATAAGGTGGAATGGGGTATGGAAATGGATGTGGAAATGGAAATGGAAATGGATGTGGAATTGGATGTGGAAATGGATATGGAAATGGATATGGAAATGGATGTGGATTGGATGTAGAAATGGATGTGGAATTGGATGTGGAAATGGATGTGGAATTGGATGTGGATTGGATATGGATATGGAAATGGATGTGGATTGGATATGGAAATGGATGTGGAAATGGATGTGGAATTGGAATTGGAATTGGAATTGGAATTGGAATTGGAATTGGAATTGGAATTGGAATTGAATATAAAATTGGATATGGATGTGGAAATGGAAACGCTGAGGCATGTATAGAGTAGAGAGAGAGAGGCAGAGACAAGATAGAACGAAAGTGGTGAGGGAGTACTGAGCGGGAATGTGATGAGAATGATGAGAATGATGAGAATGATGAGAATGATGAGAATGATGAGAATGATGAGAATGATGTTTTGTAAGGAGAGGGAAGGAAGTAGGAAGTAGGAAGAAGGAAGTAGGAAGAAGAAAGGGGAAATTGTCAATGCATTATACGGCACTGCGGCAGCTAGAGGTTTGAGGTTGGAGGTTGGAGGTTGGAGGTTGGAGGTTGGAGGTTGGAGGTCCTGGGATCAATCTATACATAGGTATAGATATACAGTATGAACTCGCTATATTTGTTGGTATATTATCGTTCTATTTTGCATATGTGGATGGAAATGCAAACATTGCCATAAGTTGCCATAAGTTATAACAGCATATAATCTCCCGGAGCAAAAGGAATGTGTTTGAGAAAAAAGGAAAGATGTTTAGATACTTCATCGTAGTCTTCGAAGTTCGATGCCCGAATCTGGGTTCGATGATAAAGTGGCTGCTTGGGTTGAGGTATCCCAATATCTCGTCATACTCTACCTGACACCATAGCTCCAAAGCGTGCTCCGTTACAAACTATACATCTGACATGTGACTCTTGAGAGATCCAATATCCCGTGCATATACGAGTGGTATATCAAATATGCATGCATAAATCTATATCCGATACTCATATGTATGCATGCATACTTGAGGGATCGAGGGATCGAGGGACATGTACGTCCTCCCTCAATCCCTCGATCCCTCCATCATCGTCGTCGTCATCATCATTATCATCAAACTTTCCTTGAAAGTTGATACCATACAGATCCTTACTGAATCGTGCACCGCCGACGACAGATGGTACGTACTACGTCCTCTTGGCACACATAAAATCCAACGCAGGGTCCGCATGCGCATGTGGCAACGATGCAGCAACCTGGCAACATGCATGCATGCATCCCGCTTGATATCTTGAATCCTCCTCGCAGCACCGTTCCCTCCTCACGCTGCACGCAGGGAAAGTTCCTCCGAGGTTACACCTTCTCTCCACCAATCTCTCTCCACCGCCCCAGCCGAAGTCGTGAAGTTTGAACCCTCCTCGCAGCGTCGTTGCTTTCTCTCAAGGTAAAGTTCCTCCGAAGTTATACCTTCCTTCCACCACCCTGGTCCGTCCAGCCCAGCCCACTTGGATAAGCCGATGTAGGTGCCGTTCTTACCATGCCATGCCATGCGGTGCCATGCGATGCCATGCGATGCTCAATACACTTGCAAGCCTCACTCTGCACTGCCGTATCGCCGGCGAACCTCCGAACCCTACCTACCTGCATGCTACCTACTAACCCAACTATTGCACATGTAAAAGTGAAGGATATCAAGAAATTCCATGTGGAAGTTAAATCAAGTTTTATCATGCAACTAGTGGATAGGAACTAGTGGATAGGAACTAGTGACTGGCGAGTCAACAACTTGAAGATGCCATGATGTGACATGACAAGCCCCAGGGGTATGCTGCATAGTGACATACTCCTTTGCTCATGGTCTAATAAGTTAGCAAAAAATGTTTTAAACAAGCAAATGATAATTGTTTCAATAATCAATAATCAATAATCAATATACATACATATATATCCCAAACACCCCAAATACATACATACATACATACACTGACACCAACACGAAACAACTCCACCGAGTCCCTACGTGCATCACACCACGCGGTTCCCGAATCCACACCCATAACCCCCTCACACTTCACACTTCACACCTCAAACCCACCCATACCTAGATCGCTTCCAAACCCAGACCCAGACCCAGATCCCTTCCACACCCAGATCCCAGAACCCAGATCCCTCAATCCTCAACCCTCAACCCTCAAAAGGCCTACACTCCTCGACCCTTCTACCTAGTAGCACCAGGGTACCCAAGAATCCAGACTAGACATTCACTTCAGCAAACCAGAACCCACTTTCCAATAATGTCCGAAAATACCATCAACATTCGAAAAAAAGCAATGGATCTCCCAAACAAACCCAAGCATTCAAGCCCCCTCAATCTCGAACCGCACTTTGGACTCTGGAACACCCTAAGTATGGGGTATCTACCCCGCTCACAGTCCCATTCCTCAATATCCAAGATGCTATAAACTTTCCAAGAGTAATAAATGTTCCAAACAAAGTTTAAGCATTTAACCCCTCTCAATCTCGAATCACACTTTAGACTCTGGAACACCCTAAGTATGGGGTATCTACCCCGCTCACAGATCCCATTCCCCAATGTCCGAGATGCTATAAACTTTCCAAGAGTAATGAATGTTCCAAAAAAAAGTCCAAGCATTCAACTCCTCTCAATCTCGAACCGCACTTCGGACAATGGAACGAACGCCCTGAGTATGAGTAAACTATTACACGCAGTTTCCCATTTCCCATCTCCTATCTTCTAAATTATCACCCGCTCTAAACCTTAACCCTAAATCCTCTGTCTGGAATCTTATCTTGAAATCCTTGACCGGCCTTAAATCACATCCCATCCCAAATCCTATCCCATCCTAGATCCTATCTCGTTGTAAATCTCAATCCATTACATCACATCACATCCCATCTCCCATCTCCCATCTCCCATCTCCCACATCCCACATCCCCCATCTCACCCCCACCCCCCCAAACCTAAACCTACATTACCATTACCCTTACCCTTACCCTTACCCGTTCTTCCGTTTCCGTGCCGACCCGGCGCGGGTACTTCACTAAAGATGTAGCATTGTACTCGGGCCCAACAGTGGCCCAACAGTGGCCCTACCCGCTCACCCTCCCGGATATACTATTCCCCCCTGAAAAAAGGTTAAATTTTTGCTTACTCCAAAGCTAAAACTTTTAACCTTTGCTCAGGGGAAGATAGTAAACCCTACATGCGCATCCCTACATGCATACGAGCCTCTTTTGGTCCCCAAAGCTAGTCCGCGCTACAATCACCCCAGCCGGTAAAATAAGCTGACATGACATATATGGGGGACTGTTCATGCAGAGTCTAGAATATATTGTACTGTAAATCAGCCCTGGAGCGTGTTTCATCAAGATTCGGAGACAGCTGCCGAATGAGGCACTTTTTGGTACTACCATTAGTAATCATATTGAATACACGACAACACGCATGAAGAATTGACGGATCCATCTTATTTTACAGCTTTGATTTTCATCTATCAAATCTTCCGCCTATCATTCATCACTCACCCGACCTTCCACATCGCCATACTAATTTTCCTTTTCCTCGTAACTACGTTCAAAATACAGCTCGCCCACGCCCCACATGCTAAGGGACAAAAGAAAAGCGAGGAAATGACCATGATTTTATTTTAGCTACTGATTTAGACGAAGCTCTTTGTGAAAGAGGTGACAACGTCCTTCAATCTAGCCTCGAGGTCCTTGCTGAGAGCACCCTCCTTATCGATTGTTGCCAGCAAGTCTGACTCGTTGGTCTTGAGATGTGAGATGAAGTCAGCCTCCCATTGGAGAATCTTGTTGACTGGTACGGAGTCAAGGTGACCGTTAACACCGGCGTAGATGAGAGGAACCATTTCGTTAACAGCCATAGGAGAGTATTGCTTTTGCTTGAGGAGCTCAGTCAACTGTAGAAAATCATTATTAGCTTGTGTGATTTATATAATTTTGTGCATGTAGAAACTTACTCTTTCACCACGGTTAAGAGTTTGCTTGGTAGCAGCATCCAAATCAGAACCAAATTGTGCAAAAGCAGCAACTTCACGGTATTGAGCCAAGAAAAGCTTCAAGGAACCAGCGACTTGCTTCATGGCCTTAAGTTGGGCAGCAGATCCGACACGAGACACGGAAAGACCGACGTTAATGGCTGGACGAATACCCTTGTAGAAAAGCTCGGCCTCCAAGAAAATTTGTCCATCAGTAATAGAAATAACGTTGGTTGGGATATAAGCAGACACATCACCACCTTGAGTCTCAATGATGGGGAGGGCAGTCAAAGATCCACCACCGAGCTTGTCGTTCATCTTAGCAGCACGCTCGAGGAGACGGGAGCTGTCAATCAATCGTTAGCTTTGTTTCAAATAATCAAAAGGAATTGGAAAATTAAAGAGAGCCAATTGTTGATTTTGTTTCAAACAACCAAAACTAATTGGAAATTAAAGAGAGCCAATTGTTGATTTTGTTTCAAACAATCAAAAGGAATTGGAGAATTAAAGAGAGCCAATTGTTGATTTTGTTCCAAACAATCAAAAGGAATTGGAAATTTGAAGGGAGCCAATTGTTGATTTTGTTTCAAACAATCAAAGAGGGTAAATGGAAAGTTAATTGCCCTACTGTAGATAGAAAACGTCTCCCGGAAATGCTTCACGTCCAGGAGGACGACGAAGAAGAAGAGACATTTGACGATATGCAACAGCCTGCTTGGAGAGATCATCGAAGATGATGAGAGCGTGCTTGCCGTTATCACGGAACCATTCACCCATAGAGGTACCAGTGAAAGGGGCGATGTATTGAAGAGGAGCGGCCTCGGAAGCGGTGGCTGCAACAACGATGCAGTACTTCATGGCGTCATTCTCCTCGAGGGTCTTGACCAATTGGGCAACAGTAGATCTCTTTTGTCCAACGGCAACATAGACACAGTAGAGCTTCTTGCTCTCATCGTTTCCGTCGTTCCATCGCTTTTGGTTAAGCATAGCATCAAGGGCAACAGCGGTCTTTCCAGTTTGACGATCACCGATGATCAACTCACGTTGACCACGACCAATGGGTACCATTGCATCGACAGACTTGAGACCAGTCTGGACTGGCTGATTGACGGATTGACGTGGAAGAATACCAGGGGCCTTAAGTTGCGCACGGCGCTTCTCGGTAGTCTTGATTGGTCCCTTACCATCAATTGGGTTTCCGAGAGCATCAACGACGCGGCCGAGCATCTCAATTCCGACTGGAACATCGACCTGTACTTCATGTTAGTATTGCCAAAATTACATTCAAGTTGTCCAACTAACAATCTCTCCGGTACGCTTAACAGTCTCACCCTCCTTAACCAAACGATCAGAACCGAAAAGCACAACACCGACTTGGCCAGCTTCCAAGTTCATGCACATGCCCTTGACTCCGGATGCGAACCTTTTTCTCCATCAGTACCCCAATATTAATTATCGAATTTCATAAAACTTACTCGACCAGTTCCTCGGCTTGGACATTGCTCATACCATGGACACGAGCGATACCATCACTGTCGTAACACAAATCAGTACACCGTTCGAAGTAATCCTCATCCATCATTGATAACTGCAGTATTTTGGACCCGAGTAACCTACCCAACAGACAAAACACGCCCAGTCTCGGCGAGACCGGACTCCTCTTGAACACCTCTAATTCTTTGTTCGAGGATAGAAGAGACTTCGGTTGGGGAGGCCTTAGCATCAGATGCGTAGCTTCGAACTGATTTTGATGTTGCGTTGAAGGTTGCTGGAGTGGCAGTTCGCTGTGGTGCAAAAAAACGTTACGTTAGCCGAAGTCCGAAAAATCCTCGTCGACAAAGCTGTGAAAGCTTCTCCAAGCTCAAAAGCATCAACAACACCAGTTCCCAAAGCCAATTGATACCGTAAACAATATTCAAATAGATAGATGTTGATAGCGGCGAAGTAAAATAGTGACATGATAAGTTGGTTGTTGACGTACCGTGGCAATTCTACCTGAAGCAGAAATTGCGCCCACCGTCCGGCTGGACTGCTTGAGAGCGTTTCTGAACATCTTGACCAAGGTCTTATGTATAAAGAGTATTAAAGAGAATCAATTGCTACAGAAGTGCAATTGATGGAGAGGAGATTTAAAGTGGTGGGAGGTAGAGTGGGTGGTATCAAGACCTTACTGAAGGAAAATGGAGATTGTGTATACTTCTCTCAAACAACGTGAAAACTATACTAGCGTCAAAATCACGTGCCATGCCTCTTTTTTTGCCCACCACCCGCATTATAATCTCGGCATCGGGAGAAACCGTAAATAGTGAGTATCTTTTCTTGTACCTACATAGTAGTAGAGGCATCAACATCAACATCAGCATCAGCATCAGCATCAGCATCAAGAACAATAATAACAAAAACTTCTCACTGGTGGGTGGTGGTGGTGGTGGTGGTGGTGGAAGAACTCTGGTCTGTTAAAGAAGTAGAGTATCCAAGTATCCAAGTACAAGTATACTCCTCGTACTGGTACCTCATCTCTTTTCACACACTTCCTTCGATACATACAATATACAATCCATATATATCTATATATCCATCCATCCATCCATCCATTCATCCAATACATTCATACATCCATCCATATATACATCCATTTATCATACACATCCCAAAATATATCAAGGACCCCTTATTTTCTTTGTACTATCTCAAACCGTCCCCTTCTTTTTTTCCTTTTTCGTACATCATATATGAAACATTATTTTCGAAAGGACCCGAATACTAACATTTTCTTTGAAAATTACATCTTAATGAATCCCTCAAACCCCTAGCCTCGGAGGGATCATCTGGGGTCATCTGATGGAACGTCTGATAGGTAGCAATATAGCAAGGATAGAGAACTATTTTCTGCTCCCTGCACTACTGCTGCTGTCATCACACATGTAACTGCTTTCGTACAGCTTCCACAAAACGAGGACCAAGGCTGTTGCCAAGGTGCAGCATCGGATGAAGATTTGCACCCTTGAGAAATTCTAAATCTATCTACCTTGCGCTTTTTGGTTTTCCAACACTATGGTCCATCAAGCCTCAAACTCAAGCTTATTATTCATTAAAGCTGCTTTCAATACTTCGGAATTACCTATTTGAGTTCTATATGCATGTTCTGTTCCATCTTTTTGCTATGTTTTGTTTAGTTTGTTTGTTTATTGGCGCTACATTAATACAAAGCATATGTTTTTTCGTCAATTATCCAAGGAAAATGATGAGATAAGATAATCCCTTCATGCATACACCGTATGTTGATATCTTTAGTTTATATTTTCTGCTTAATGGGTTTTCCTGTACTACTCGGGGCTTGCTTTAAGTACAAGCATTATGCGAAGCATCATGCGAATACCATGACCCCTCCAAAATTATCGTAAATGTGTTGTCGAAAGGTGGCGGATTCTTTTCCTCTCGATATCGCCGATAAACGTTTAGAAGTCCATCCAACGTCGAAAATTTAAATGCTGACGCCTTCCAAATTCTGTCATTTAGTAACTTAACGAGAGACTACCCAATGTAGTAGCACATGCAGACATCTTGTCGAAACAGGTGCTGTGCTTCGTTGCCATGCCGCCTTATCCACATAAAGTAATCGGTAAGAATTGGAGGCTTGAAGCTGATCCTTCCTCCGCCGTTCCCAATTGAGGATGGAAGCTTGTTCCTTCTGTTGGTCACTCCCTACCATGCAATTGAACGCAATTAAAGTTCCGAGGGCTAGAACTTATATGAACCATGTTCATCTCATTACGAGGTGGAAGAAAACACCAGTATAGTGGCCTTGTCTTGGTAGCCGGCAATATAGTTTAGTGCAAATGTTGGTATTAAAGTTGAACAATATCCTCTGAAAAAATCTTGTTCTGATGGGACTTATCAATGATCACCATTTTGCGTGCTTGAATGCAGTTGCAGATGTCGGGACGCTCCTCATTTGTTACCAGGGCATGATTCGCGCCTGCAGACGTCGCACAGCATCGCATTTGATACCAAGTTTTTTTCTAGAATCGCCAATATCGATTTGTCCAATCAGAAAGTCCAACTTATCCAACAGACAACATCACTCACTGCATCCGGGCTTTACTTCCGTACGCATCACAACTTCCCCGGCCAGAGGCCCAAACTGCTGGGAAGATATCTTTGCAGATATTGGAAAGTTGAGGCCACGAATTTTATATCGACTGACCTCAAAGAGTCTGCTAGACTGTACGACCAACGGTATCTCTTGCAGTCACATATACGCACTTACGAGCACACGCATGCTAACAGTTCGATAGGCAGCACTACAGTGGGTCTTGAACTCTAGAAATTATCCTATTCTCCTGGATATTTCACCAATCAAGGGCGTCTCACGTCACATATTTATAACTGTCCAACGTACTCCTATTTCGAGCCAATCCTCAAGTTCAATCGGGTCAGCTGTTCGTTCGAGAATCCGAGCATAAATACTCTCCGCGAGTAGGTGTATGTGTGGAGCACAACATAGAGGTACAGCTTTCTTGGGAGAGAGACCTGCATTTTAATATAATTGCATGCTGCCAACCTTTTGACTCGTCACCTGATCTTGCAACCATCCCATAACTTGATTCACCTTTGTGTGCGTGGATTATCTATTGCATCGAGATAACAATTGTCTCGAAGTAAATAATACGAGCTTGTAAGTATTCACCAACTTTGATACGCAGTACAACCTTGAAGGTCTTTGCCTCCGTGTGAATCACCCTCAACAAAAACCTTCGGTTGGCTTCATTATTCTTTATAAAAACCACCACTTTCAACCTTTTCCTCGAAAATACTGACCAAGTACACAGCTTTCAAAAAACTTTTTACGAGAACTTGTTTGGAGATTAAAATTCAAGATGCTTGGAGGATTAGCACGAACCCGAATCGCCCCAGCGGCCAAAAACTACCCCTCCTTACTCGCAAGACCAACAAGGGTGAAGAGTGATGCAGTACCTCGGCAATGCCTCCAGACTGCGGCACGAAACGTATCCTCGAAATCCAAAATACCCTTCATTTCCACAAGACAATTTCGGTCAAATGCGTCAGGTCGAGCAGCTGTAACCGATGTTCCTATGTTCAATGATGGACCTGTCCCGGAGCCATATACACCTCCAACCACTGCTAAAGTACCTGGATTGCCAGTCTACGATGCTGCCATCTCTGACAGGTCCCCATACTGGCAAAAAATCCCTCGCTGGGCAAATGTCACTGAAGCTGAATTCTTGACATATGGCTTTCATGTACGTTTTCCAGTCATATAAGTCATCCGAGGTTTGAAAATGCTAATAGATCTCTGCAGACACGTGGCACCATTAACAATATAATGCAATTAGAAGTTTTCTTGTTGGAAGTTTTACCCCCTGTGTTTCATAAACATCCCGATTTTCCCGGTATTGTGACTCGAGAAGACTTCATCAAGGATGTTAAGGAGGGCATCAAATTGGCGCCGATGGCAATTAAGATGCCACCTCACATCTTGAGTATCATCAACTGGAACAATCCATTCGAAGATCCAATTCGTCGCCAATTCATACCAATGAAGTCAAGCAAACTTGAAGACCATCCCAAAGTTGAATTGGACTCGCTGCATGAGTCTGATGACTCTCCCGTGGAAGGCTTTGTTCATAGGTACTATGACAAAGCTTTATTCTTAGGTAAGCTTTCCTCACTTTCAAAATCATCCTGATGAGTATCCACTCACTTTCCCAAGCAACATCAAATTGTCCACTATACTGCCGCTTCTGCACTCGCTCCTGGTCTATCGGACCCGAGACGGAAAACGTCAAGAAAACTGTCTTCAAACCTCAAATGAAACGCTGGGAAGAGGTTTTCACCTACATTGAAGATACACCTCAACTCCAAGACATCGTTGTTTCTGGCGGAGACTGCTACACCTTAAACGCCGAAAATCTCCGCCTCATCGGTGAACGCCTCATCTCCATTCCCCATATCAAACGCTTCCGATTCGCCACTAAGGGTCTCGCTGTCTCTCCCGTTCGCATCCTTGATGACAGAGATGGTTGGGCAGCTGAGATGATTCGGCTCTCAGCATTGGCTAAGAAGGCAGGCAAGAGTATGGCTATCCATACACATTTCAATCATCCTCGTGAAATGACCTGGGTTTCAAAAATGGCCCTTCAGAAGTTACACGAGAATAACGTCACTGTGAGAAACCAAACCGTCTTGCTCAGAGGCGTCAATGATGATGTAGCCACCATGAGTGAACTCATCAAAACCGTGGCTGATAGCAACGTTATTCCTGTAAGTATTCTCTTACCAACTCCCAGCTCCCTCCAAGTCCATCCTATCCCTTCCATACAAAGTACAGAAACTAACATTCTACAGTACTACGTCTACCAAGCTGACATGGTGCAATACGTCGAAGACCTCCGCACCCCGCTCTCCACAATTCTAGAACTCGAAAGCCACATCCGTGGCTCCATCGCTGGTTTTGCAACACCCCAATTCGTCGTCGATCTTCCCGGCGGCGGCGGTAAACGCCTGGCTGCGACATATAATAGCTATGATCCTGTTACCGGGCGCTCGACTTTCACAGCTCCAGCCGTCACTGGTAAAAATAAGGAAAACAGAATATACGAATACTGGGATCCTTTGCATTCTCTTCAAAAGCCCACGACCTCATCCTCGGAGAGGATTTAAATTTTCTTATCAAGTAACGGTAGATAGATATGGTGCTTTGCTTTGGTGGTACTTGCGGTGGCTATTTTCGCCGGCTGGTACATATATATACTGAGGTTTCGAATTCATCGCGCGCATGGTTTTTTCGGCCAATGTTTCTGCATCTTGGGCTTTTATCTTTCTTGATATTAGCTGAGCGAGCGAGTCTAAGGACAATTTTATTTCATCGTTTTTGTGTTTGGCTTGCTTGCTCTGCTTGCTTGCTTGCTTTGGGGGGCGCTTTTGAACATTTGGGACATACGGAACTTCACAGTACATGCTTTTTGCTTCCTTCGGGTGAACTTATTCGTTCTTTGCTTCTTGAGCTTCCAGTGATGTGACTCGAGCTGCTGGATGGACGGACGGACGGATGGATGGATGGATAATATTGGAAATAGGGCGAAGAATTCATAGGGAGCGAGTTTGTGAAATGGACTATTTTGGGCTTCTATGGTTGATATGGGGGGAGACATTTGTTTGAGTGGTATGGATGGATGGATTCGTAAATGTCTGGTAGTTAATTACCTTACTTGTTTGTATGACAATCAAAAGTTATCGTTCGTTTTTCATATGCTGGTATCTTCAGAATTGCTATGGCGAACTGTCTCGATGATTCTTGAATCGCCTCTCGCAAAGAACAGCCAGTGGCTTTGACACCACCGTATTTCCCAGTATGGATTTGAGGGGGCTAAAACACGTTCGACTTCGTCGCATCAGGGGTCTCATTCCATGTGCGAGCTAGCTGTGCCATGCCAGCCATCGTCGGGAAATGCCACCCGACGTTCCTGCATGTCGATACCATGATGCCATATCATAGGCTGCATAGCATAGCGCAACTTTCAAAAAACAATTAATCTCGCCTGTTGCGCTCACCTCTCCATGCTTTCTCTCCTGCGTATACGAGACTCATATCTCCATCGCCCATCGCCCAGAGCCCAGACTCGTCACTCAAGGGACCAACCAACCAACCAACCAACCCATGAACGCGATGACCCGTCCTCGGGATCTGCACAGCCGTCTATGATTCGTAATATAGCCGTCTCGTTATCGTATTTGGAGCGAGCCGCAGGCTGCGGGAGGGCTGCTTCGATATCACATCACATCGATATCGATATCGATATCACATTATTATCGAATGCATCAATACCTAATCATTCAATCAATATATTCTCGTTCCCGCCTTAAACGCTATAACGCCATAACGCCATAAGGCTGGGGAACAAAAGGTTACACTGTAAGACCGAGCGAGCATGACCCACAATTTTTGGTTTTAATTAATCGGGTAAATGTTTTCCATTATTTTGGGGATTGCAGGTGAGAATGGTGGTGGTGGATTGTTGATGTAACCTAGAAAAGAAGATGTGAATATAAATATAATAGCTAAACAAGTTCTCCCCTCCAACTGCCGTATGGAAGAATTACAGGTAAATGAAGGTTGGTGGTGGTAAAGAGTAGTACAGAGTAGTACGGAAGATGGTTGTCGAGACGTAATGTTACCTATGCAATGATAAGGTTTTTCAAGTACGGAGTATATTCGAGTATATTATTGATTTAAATTACTTTGCAGCGTGTGTGTGCGGCAGGTAGGTAGGTAGGTAGGTGCGGAATCTCGATAATGTATCGTGGATATAGGTATGGACTACAGGGTATTCTTTAACCTTACATATTTTCCTTTCACTTCATATAGGTTCATATTTTGTAGTAGAGGAAGAGGAGGGATAATTCTGGAAGGGAAAGATGGAGATATACTTTCTTAAGTATTGCCAAGCTGTCAGATTGTGCATATAACCAGTATATTATACCTACTAGTATTTCTTAAGGGATTTCGATACTACTAGCAAGCAAGTAAGTACATACTACTGTAAAATTCGGTCCCGACCTAAAACCTCCGCAGACAAGCCGTTCACGCCATAATTATTACTATTCTTATTCTTTCGCGCAAAGTTTTTCGCTGCTAAATATATCTTGTGCCGAGGGATATTATTGACTGAGAATAATTTGAGATTAAAATTCTAGAAGGGAGAAAGAGGGAGGGTTCAAGGAACTTACCTACCTACTTCATCACAGGATGAAATATAATACCGAAGAACTGGATACACTAAATACTATTTTATAATTTACGGAAGGAATCCGAAGCTTCGCAAGTTGCAACGTGTCGGTACAGTACAAAATATAAACCTATGTATAGGTATGGAATGAAAGGAAAATATGTAAGGTTAAAGAATACCCTGTAGTACCAAGGTTTTCGTTCACATAGTATTATTAAGGGATTGGGATGGAGAATCCGAGAATGAGATACGAAGGGTTGGAAACCCGTCAGAACCAAGTCACGTAGTAAGAAGTATTATTGAGTTGAGTTGAGTTGAATTGGGTTCTGGAAAGTTGAAACCAACACGAGGAGGAACCATCGATACGGTACTGGGTTGGTTCTTGTTCCTCTCAAGGAGCGAGTGATTGACTAGTAACGGCGATGCCGAGGAGGGAGGGGCTCGAGCATTGGGTTTTGTGAATTTTGGTACTGTATCAATCTGTATGTATGTATGTATGTACTCTGCATATATCGATCCCTCGTTCAAACTTTCCAAGTTGAAATTCGGGAATTATATTATGTATTGACAGTTGTAAGTTGTAAGTTGTAACTTACAAGCGGTTGTCACGGCCAATGCGAGGAACCGTGCGAGTGTGAGGTTACACAAGTTACAACATCAAGGTGATGGATGGATGAAGCATTCAATTATTGTTGATGTTTGGATTATTTGGAGATGAGATGAGATGGGCATTTGGATATTAATGGATTGAGTAAATTAATATTAGCGAGCGAAATGAAGGGGTAAAGTGGTTTGGGAGAATGATGATGATCACGAATACCTACTTGAGATCTTGGAGTATTGGTAGTCATCTGGGGATTTACTCTTTTCGAAATATCGAGTTTGAATTTGGAAAGATTTAAGATTTAAGATTTAAGATCGAACCTACCAGATTCCTTTATTGCTGCATTGTTCCATTCCCATTCCTTCTAAGTTCTTACACCATTGATTTAGAAGACATTTATTCCAATAATAATAATGTATCAATATTATTGAGATACTATTGAAACGGACCTTAGATATCGATACTTATTTCGATATTTTGAAATAATCAATTTTATTTTAACCACAAGCTTTATACCAGTCAGTCACTTGATTTCGTGAACCTCCCGCGTTTGAGGTAACATTGTTAACATTGTAACATTGTACAGCTGTCAAAATTATTAGTTGCCGCCAGCCGTGATCAACGGGCGGAAAGGATCTGACCGCTCCTCTTTCTTCCTAGCTGCTGCTGGACTATTCCCCCTCATACATCCACACCGATATCGAGCAAGCAAAGCAAAGTTATTATTGCTTTATGTAAAAGATATTGTTGTTGTTGTTGTTGTTGTTATTGTTACTATTAATTATAAATTACTTAGCCTAAGTCGTCTATAATTTATTACTTTCATTTTCTAGATATCTAAGGTCCTTGATATATATATATATAAAACCTAATAACCTACTTCTATGAATCGAATTCTAAAATACTTTAACATAAAAAGTTAACACAAATAAAGTTATTAAACAGCGTTATACTTATCAGACTGATTTATCATTTGCTTTATATATATATATTAGGGGACCCCTCGCAGGAGTAAGTCGATTAATAATAATTGGTGCGATTCTAGAATGCAAGGGGATATGGGACATTATTTCTCAGCTTGTACAAAAAAACAAACAGCGATTGATTGCTTTCGGATCATTCGAACCATATAATTCAAAATACTACAATACCACGAGGCTGATGATGCTGCTGCTGCTGTTGCGTTTACTGTATGTAGGTATCACATATATGTAGGTATCACATACATGTGATACCTATCATAATGCAGATGCAGTATCTGTATAACGGGTTTATGTCCGTTATCCGTTAGTATAATGAGAAACAACATACTGTGTATAATGATTATGTATATAATATACTCGTATACAGTATATACAATGATATATTTAAGGAGAATAGACAAAAGAGATAATAATAAGACATCTTAGATTCGAATAGCTATACAAAGAAACAGAAACTTCCTTTTTCTTATGATATTATTATTGATATCCAAATATACGAAAAAAATGTAACATGGATATTATTTGGACATGGATATGGACATGAACATGGTCAATTTATTAGTGAAGTGCTTATACTTGTGCCTGCATACCAATTCACCCCTTAACCTTGAATACTTTGTAGTTTACCCTTGTACTAATAACTTCATTATTGCTTCTAGAATGGGACGACGTGGAGATTTCAAGAACCATTTTGAATCATTTTATGATTAAAAAGTAGTCTAACTTTAACTTTACCTTACTTTACCTTACTTTACCTTACTTTACCTTACTTTACCTTACTTCAAGAAAAAAAAGAAAAAAGAAAAGAGCCGATGATTTAAGGGGGGAAATAAATAATGAAAGACCCAAGGGCGGTTACCGGTTACCGTGATGAACGAAAGCAACGGGTTTCAATATCATTGATCAAAATCATCATCAGATGAACTTTTTTTTGTATCTTCCACTCACTTCCTTCTCCACATCTTCTCCAATAATCTTTTTGTTCTTCCATAACATAATAATTTGTTCGATTTATTAACCTTTGGTTCCGTTCATCATCTCATATGTCATGTAAATCATAACGGAATCAAGTTAACTCGACTTTTCACATGCCCATACCGATCCATAGTACCAAACCCATACAGTACCAAAATTTGGCCCTTCCTGGTAGAATCAACCTAGGGTTGCACACACCGTACGCGGCAAGAATCCAATAACCTTTTATATCCACGGGTCCCGTCATAAGGATTTTGGTTCGCAACACGGTGCATGCTGCATTAGTTTGGAGACAACAAATCTGCACGACCACTTGAATCCTTCTGGACTTGATCTTCAGCCATGGCGTCCAACATGAAAGAGCGGAATCTTCACCTCACTCCCATCTGCTCTCTCCCAACCTTAGCACGCGATTCGACGACCGATATCTTCTCGCCGACCGCTCTTGCAAAACCTTCCTTCGATATACGTCCAGAATCTTCGCCCGCCCCTCCAACGTCAAGTATACATCGAAAGAATCAGAACGAGATGACAGGGTACGGTGGATTTGCTACGACCGATGAAGAATTCCATGCTCTTCCCCCAGCTCTGAAACGAAAGGTATATATATCACTTTCGCTCTTATACTTTACCATGGTTATCATAATTTCAAGACAAGGTTGGGGGTCATTTTGTATCTCAGGTTGGAGCTATCGAAAAAAAAGCAAAGCTAGATAGTCTAGCCTGTGCTCGTGAAGGCGCCATCGAAATTTGGGTCTTTCATTAGTACATTTAGTGATGTCTTTCCGCGTGGACATGCGCTACATCTCTCCAATTCATACTGGCGACGGGATCAGCAGACGCTATGAACACATTGGCATGCAGGTACAAGAGACGGTGGTTTTGCAATTCTTCTCATGTGGTTGTCGACAAGTTGTGATCAAAGATGGGCACTGACCGGGCTCCTTCGCAGTATTTTTCAAGTCTGGAGCGTCTTCGATTCGCACACAGCTCTAGGTCAAATACCCTCAATGATCTTCCAATACAGAGCATCCGAAAGAGCTCCATTGCCGACCGCAGAGGCTTGAGTATTTCAGAGCTCGAGCCGAGACCGAGACCGACTCAACGCCTGCGAAAGAAAAAACAATCGATATCGAATAAGAATAATAATAAGAATAATGAGAAATCTTGGTTTTTAAGCAATTACGAAACATTCCCGGAAGTGATCAAAAGAGAACAATTCTCGAGCGAAGAACAAAGTGTATTGGCAGACAGGATACGGGAGGCAGTTATCTTGGATGCCTCGGACGAAAATCTCATAATTCGAAGACGATCTCGTCGAATGGCGTCAGACCTACCGATACGACTATCTCCAAACCCCAAAACCTCAGTCTTCAGTGGGAAAACTAGCGGGACTCGCAGGAGAGCCTCAATGTCCAGTATGGCAGATACTTTATTTGACAACTTCCAACGGATTGATGAAGAGCCTAAATTAGATCTTCATTTGGATGATTATCATGCTTCAATATTCCCTCCTTTAAAGAGCGATCGGAAACCATCATTTCGTCGCCAAATGTCAATTTCGAAACTTCCCTTTGGAAGAAGCACCGTATATTCGATAGAACATCAATCTCCAAAGCCGATATCCCCTACCTTTAGCACACACTCTCGTCCAAAACCTCGAGCTATTTCAATCATTGGATCAAAACGACCTGCAAAGCATAAAGTTCATTTCTCCCTATCAGCAATCGACTCCAATGCCACCCACTACCAAGACCCGGAAGCACGACTAAAACTACGAGTATACTTAGCATCACCACAAAAATTCGACGAGATGATTGAGTTTGGATTTCCATCCATGGATGCAGCAGTGGATACGCCAGAGAAGGGAAATAGGTCACCGAAATTAACATCGAACCGCTCGTCAAGGGATATGTCGAGGAGGAAGATCTCCAGTCCGGCGTTTGAGCATTCATTTTTCAATGACGACACAGCTTCATTATTCGAAGACGATACATCTATGGCGGATTCGGAAGCACCCATAACACCATTAGAACATGAGAGCGGATTCCCATCACATCGACCTCCATATTATAATAGCGGCAAACCCCCCGCAGATTACCCACCGGGCACCACCAAGCTGCCTGTCAAACAGCAAGATTCATATACCCAAGTTATGGCAGGAAGTCGGGAGCCCACACTAAGGATGACACTTACACGGCAAGACCTGCGAGACGAGAGTGAAATATACGGATGGCAATCGAAGGAGCCGCTAGCGATGGAGGATTTGGAGAGCCATCGGTATCCACGAGGACCCATGGGCGGAGCGGACGGCTGGGAATCAACGCAGAAGGAAAATGGCGTGGTGAAAAGGTTTTGGAAAAAAGTTAAGAGTCAGCGGAGGGCTTCGTGACGGTTGGTATGCTTGCTGGTGACCGATTGGTTTAAACCCTGTCTGTCTTTGTCGTGTATTTTAGCGGGCGTTTTGGTAGATATTGATATGTATCGCTCGGTTTTTTGGATTTATACCTATTTCCCTGTTCTATATATGTATGTATGTTTGGTTGCGTGTATGCGTAAGTGCATGCAGGGCTCGGTTGGTTGGTTGGTTGGTTGGTTGCGCATGGTAGGTAGTTTGAATGAATCGATACCAAGGGTTGGGTTTGAGAGTAAGAATTGAGAATATGATACAGATACAGATACAGATACAGATATAGATTTCAAAGATTGAAAGGTGTTTGAGTGAGTGTGAATCTTTTGTATTACTTTGAGTACCCAGCCTTCGTGAAGGAATGGTTTATAAATACTTACTAGGTAGGTATGTAAGCTTACTTATGGATTAATTGTGTTTAGCTATTTGTGAATTATTGATCTTGTATTACTATTTGACAAAGAACATTCCTGTTGACGTTCACGGTAGTCAATATTCTCCACCCACCAAAAAGTATACCAGAAATAGATTTCACCCCCAACCAAACCAACCAACCACGAAAGGTGGGTGCGTTGCTTGACTCTTGCTTTGATTTTATAGGTCCGAGTTTGTGAGGCACAAGTGTGGCGCCTGAAACGAGAAGCTATACCTACACCTACACCTAGCCTCACCCATCATCATCATCATTTGTTTCCAAAAGACACGCAATCCATTCACAGTTTCTTGTTACTCCCAACTTTTATTTATTGAATTGATCAAAGAAACAATATACTAGATAAAATCAACCATATCATCAAGTTGTCACTTGGTGATCCTTATCGAAGCTTCATGCGCTCCGGTATCACAAATAACCCGCGAAGATGAGGCTACGGAGTTCTGAGACAGCATGGCGGAGTCTCCTAATATCAACACTTCTCTGTACTGGCGCATGGGGAAAGAAAGATAAGCCTGGGGTACATTATACCAAATTAGAAAATCCACCGCACAATCTGCAGTACTTTGACGATTCCGATGTATTAATGTATGAGGATAGAGATGCTGCGGTTGTGTGGAGATCCGAGGATGCAGGAGAGAATTGGGAGAAAATCGATGCGGTTCCTAAAGGCAAAATGTTGGAGATCTCAATGCATCCATACGATCCGAAAAGAGCATATATTATAACGTCGGAGAGTAGTCATTGGGCAACCAAGGATAGAGGAAAGACATGGGAGGAATTCTATACGGATTCTCAAGCTAGTATATTCAGGCCGGCGATGAGTTATCATGCAAAAGATCCCGATAGGATCATCTTCAATGCGATGGACTGCACGGGGATTTTCTGCGAAGAATTGGTAAGAAGCATTGTAATACCTACCGAAAGTCCATCGACTAATTAGTTTCCAACAGACCATGTTTACTACCAACGGATTTGACGAAAACACTAAGTTCCTACGTTCTGATACCGCGGGCTGTCACTGGGCGGTATCTTCGCCGCAATTTACAACTGGCCAGGAGGACCTTGATAAGGACCGAATTCTCTGTGTGGTCAAAGGCAGATATTCTCCATGGAGGTCAGACTATCGACTTGTTATTTCTGATGACTTCTTCACTTCGAACGGGAAAGAAATGCAAGAATTTGAGCCGGAACTAGAGCCAGGTCGCACGGTTCAAGGGATTGTTGAAATTGCTGCCCAGACGAAGTTCTTGATCACAGCTGCAAGCGCTGCCAAGACGGATGAGATGGCACTATACATCTCTGATGATGCTATTAAATGGCACAGAGCAGAATTCCCGCACGATCATAAGTTGAGGCAGGAGGCATATACCATATTAGAGGGAACCAACTACAGTATCCAAATCGATGTTTTAAATACACGCCCCTTGAATGCTATGGGAGTTATGTTCACCAGCAATTCGAATGGAACATATTTCACCAAGAATATTGAGCACACAAATAGAGATATGAGTGGAATGGTTGACTTTGAGAAGATGGCTGGAGTGCAAGGAATTGTGATGGTCAACGTTGTTGATAATTACGAGAAAGTTGACAGCAGTTTTATGGAAGTGAAGAAAATCAAATCCAAAATCAGTTTTGATGATGGACGGACATGGCAACCCCTCAAGGTAAAGGATAAAGATCTCCATCTTCATTCTGTTACGGAATTGGATAATTCCGGTCGTGTATTTTCTAGTCCGGCGCCAGGTTTGGTTATGGGAAATGGTAACACAGGAGAATTTTTGGAGAAGGATTGGGATGAAGCAAACCTTTACGTATCTGATGATGCGGGAGCCACATGGCATAAAGCCCTCAACGGACCACACAAGTATGAATTTGGAGATCAGGGATCTGTCCTTGTGGCTGTACATGATGGCCAGACAGATGTGGTCAAGTACTCATTGAATCATGGCCAAGACTGGAAGGACATCGAACTTAAGGGTAACATTCGCCCACTACAATTAGTCACAACTTCGGATTCGACAAGCCTCAAATTCCTTCTTATTGCTGTGGATGATGAGAAGGACTTTTATATGATTGCACTTAACTTTGACGAGATGCATGAAGGACAGTGCAAACAGTCAGATCTGGAGAAATGGTACGCGAGGGTGAACGATGAAGGCAAACCGACTTGTCTCATGGGTCACACCCAATATTATGAACGCCGCAAAGCCGATGCAGATTGTTTCATGAAGCAGGAATTCAAGGATCCAGTTGTCGAAACAGATGTTTGCGAATGCACGGATGCTGATTTCGAGTGCGATTACAACTTTGTCAGAAGTGATGATCTCAAAGAATGTATACAACAAGGTGCTCTGGTCGTTCCAGAAGGTGCTTGTAAAGCATTTGGCCCAGATGATACATTCCTTGGATCCTCAGGGTGGCGTTTAATCCCAGGAAACACTTGCAAACGAGTCGGTGACAAGCAGAAGGACACCCCAGTTGAACATAAGTGCGCGACTGCCGCGGCTCCTCCTGCTTCTGGTAAAGGGAATTCGACCGAATTCACATTCAAGGGTGAAGTATTCCTTGACAAACAATATCTCGAGAGAACTGGCGTTAGTACGGGAACCGATGAAACGATTGTTTTGCAAACCGACCAAAACACCATCTGGCTCACTCACGATCAAGGAAAAAGGTGGAGGCAAATCTTGAAGGATGAAAAAATCGTTCGAATTTATAAAAATCAATACTTCAATGATGTTGTGTTCTTCTTGACAAGGACCGAGACTGTTTTCTATTCTGTCGATCGTGGAGAGAACATTAGGAGCTTCAAGGCCCCTCATCCACCAAGTGAGGACACTGCCGCAATGAATTTCCACCCGAGGAATAAGGACTGGATCATCTGGATGGGCGAAAAGTGTGATGGTCCTGGTAACTGTCATACGGTAGCTTCACTTACCCAAGACCGAGGCGACAGTGATTGGCATACCCTCGAGCGATATGTCCGGAAGTGCGAGTTCATCAATGAAGTTGCAACCCAAAAACGTGACGACAAATTAATTTATTGCGTAGCCAAAGAACATGAGAACAACGAAGTTGATAATCCATGGCAACTTGTCTCGAGTACAGACTTCTTCGCTAAGCCTTCTACAGTGCACTTCACCAATGTGATTGACTTCGCTACCATGTCCGAGTTTATTGTTGTCGCCACAAAGGATAAGGAGCACCAGACTTTGAAGGTCGATACGAGTTTTGATGGAGTTTCCTTTGCCGATGCTAAGTTCCCTCATGGTTTTGAGATTGATCATCAAGTTGGTTACACTGTTCTCGATAGCTCCACTCACTCCGTTTTCCTCCATGTCACAACCAATAATGAGAAGGGCTATGAATTTGGATCCATCATTAAGAGTAACTCTAATGGTACCTCGTATACTCTAAGTTTGAACGCTGTTGACAGGGACAGCGCTGGTTATGTGGACTTTGAGAAGATGTTTGGCATTGAAGGAGTTGCCATGGTCAACGTTGTTGCAAATGCAGGATCGAAGAACTACAAGAAAGAAAACAAGAAGTTAAAAACGATGATTACCCATAATGATGGTGCGGAATGGGATGTATTGCCGCCTCCTGCAAAAGGCCCCGACGGCAAGAGCTGGGGATGCAGTGGCTCCAAAGAGAAATGTTCATTGAACATTCATGGCTATACTGAGAGATCTGACAAATCCCATACATTCTCCTCTCAATCTGCAATTGGATTAATGATGGGTGTTGGAAATGTTGGGGAGTTTCTTACAGACTACAAAGATGCCGACACGTTTATGACGACGGATGGTGGTATCAACTGGAAATTTGTCAAAAAGGGAGCCTACATGTGGGCATTTGGAGATCAAGGATCAACCATCGTTATCGTAGAAGATCACGGATCCGTTAACGTCGTTTACTACTCTCTGAATGAAGGAGATGCCTGGATTGAGTACCAATTCTCCGATTCTAAAATGAAGGTCGAGGATCTCACTACTGTTCCAAGCGACAACTCCCGAAACTTCGTCCTTTGGGGTGTTATTGATGGTGACCTCACTGCTATCAATCTTGACTTGTCTGGCTTAAGGGATAGACAATGTGATCTCGATGAAAATGATGTCGAGGGAGGAGACTATTATCTTTGGCAACCCAAACACCCTAAGCTGGACGACGACTGCCTCTTTGGTCATGTTTCGCAATATCATCGAAAGAGGACTGATGCTGAATGTTACAACGGGAGATTGATTCCTTCTTTGCACAATATCGCCAAGAATTGTACCTGCACCAGACGGGATTTTGAGTGGTAAGTTTCATTTTCTTATAGTATTAGACTTATAAAAGCTAACATGAATCCAAGTGATTTCAACTACGAACGTCAATCGGATGGATCTTGTGCCCTCGTCAAAGGTTACTCGCCACCTGATCACTCTGAAATATGCCGAATCGATGAAAACGTCGTGGAATACTTTGAGCCCACAGGTTATCGACGTCTTCCCCTTACCACCTGTCAAGGTGGAAAAGAAATGGATGTCAACGACAAAGCATTCTCTTGCGCTGGACACGAAGATGAATTCAAGAAGAAACACTCAGCTTCTGGATGGGCTATTTTCTTCGCAATTATCATTCCAATTGGTATTGCTTCCGCTGTCGGATTTTGGGTATGGCGCAATTGGAATGGCAAATTCGGTCAAATTCGCTTGGGTGAACAATGTATGTCATATCTAACTCATCATCCTTCCTTTCTATCAAGCATAATTTACTAACACAATCCACAGCTTCATTTGATGGAGAAGCACCGTATATCAAATACCCAATCATGATGGTCGCGGGTGCCGTGGCCGTCGCCCAAGCAATCCCACTCCTGGCATCTTCACTCTGGCGCTCGGCATCCGGCGCGTTGGGCCGAAGTACATCTTCGAGTCGGAGATTTACCACGCGAGATAGTTTTGCGAGGGGCAGGGGAGATTACGCGGTGGTGGATGAGGATGAGGGGGAACTTTTGGGGGATGATAGTGATGATGAGGTTTAAGCTTTTTGAGGAGGGAACGATTTTCCATGTTTTTGAATCGAGCGAGCGAATGAATGTGTTAGGAAATGGAATGGGGTATGGGGTATGGCATAGGGGGATCATTGATATGCGATGGTTTTGGTTTGATGGAGGGAGGGAGGGATTGTATGGATTAGAATTAGGATTAGGATTAGGATTAGGATTAGGATCAGGGCTATGATCTGATGGGGGATTGGCTAGGTTAGATGATTGGAGATTTCATGAATTCTCGAAGGAGATTAGGCGGGGGTAATTGAGAGAGGATGCGAATGGGAATGAGAGGGGAACGGGAATGGCGAGAGAGGGGAACGGGAATGGCGAGAGGGGAATGGCGACAGACAGAGGGGAGGTTGGAGGAATAACATTGTACATTATAAGTTATCCATTATACATTATAACAGAAGATGAATGCCGGCCGAGAAGAAGAAAGATGAATATTGAATATTATAATTGACCCTATTAGCCTGCTGCTGCTGGCTGCTGTCTGCTGTTTGCTGCTGTCTGCTGCTGTTTGCTGCTGTCTGCTGCTGTTTGCTGCTGTCTGCTGCTGTTTGCTGCTGTCTGCTTAATTGCTACCTGTGGTTTAAAGGAAGTAGAGGTTTCTTTTTGTGTTGTTGTTGCTTGCTTGTTGTTTGGGTGTATATTTGGGTGTATATTTGAGTGTATATTTGTGTGTATATTTGTGTGTATATTTGAGTGTATATTTGGGTGTATATTTGTGTGTATATTTGGATGTATATTTGGATGTATATTTGGGTGTATATTTGGGTGTATATTTGTGTGTATATTTGGATGTATATTTGGGTGTATATTTAGTACTTGGGTGTATATTTGAGTGTATATTGGAATGTATATTTAGTATTTGAGTGTATATTTGAATGTATACTTGAATATATACTTGAATATATACTTGAATATATACTTGAATATATACTTAGATATTAAAGTCATCAGCACCATAAAAAACACCATAACTCCTTTACAGATTCCAAATTCCAGAACACCGAACATCAAACAGCAAACCACTAACCCGCCAACCGCATACAAATTCAATAAACTCGGCAAAAGAGCAGAGCAGAGCGAAGGAAAGGAGAAAATCATCGCGTGGATTTTGGATTGGATTGGATTGGATTGGATTTTTGTCTGGGATCCGGAGAGAACTTAGAAGTGTATTGTGAGATTTATAGTACTTATACGGAGTAGTAGGTGTGTATATATAATAAAATAAGTCATGGTGATATTTAATCCGCTTGTGCACTTGTGCAGCTGTGCAGTTGTGTAGTGGTGTTTGAAACACTTGTCGAGAATAGAATACTTAAGATTACATACAAGCTGAGCCATTGATCTCTAAAGTTTGCGTGGGGAGCAGCTTCTTGAGGACTGGGTGTTGGACTGGGTATTTGATTGGATTTTCTTCGAGGAGGGGTAGTGTTAGTTTGTTATATAGCAAATTAGCAATATGGATATGGATATGGATATAAATGGTGCTTTGTAAATCCAACGCATGAATTTTAGAAACTATGGATATTAAATATCAATCAATCATATACAAGCCGAACCCGCATCCTATAAATACCATTGCCGTCTTCACTCCCCTCGCCTAGATTCTCTCTCAATCTTCAGGTTTCTGGACTTCCATCTCCATCTCCATTTTCATCTCCATGTTCATCTTCATCCTCAATTTTGACCCCCTAAATTTCCGCCATCTTGGTGGAATAAACATATATCCTCCAAAGCCACAACCCACAACCCGTAACGCGCAACCCGCATCGCTCACTATCACTCCCGCCCGATTCCATTCCTCTTTGGGAAATGTAAAAGTAGAATATGCGACTAACGAAACATCCTCCAGTTTGCCCAAGGAAAGATAAAATAAATTTGAGAGGGTATCGTAGTCGTATCGCGTCAATCCTCCTGCCAAATATCTCCTGCCACTTTTTTTTTTGTTTTTCTTGTACCCCGAACTATGCAGGTATTGTACAGACCATATCATCAAACTGTATGAAAGAAAGAAATTCCCAAAGTGCCGCCCAATTTTGGTTCCGTTCACAAGAACAGTATTTACTCACTCTCACCCCCTCCCACCCCTTTTCCTCCTTCCGTCTTCACCCGATCCCAGCGCAGTCCACCCCTCAACTAAACTTCGGCCCCTCCTTACTCTTCTTCGTAACCGTAACCCAAGCCCCAATCTCAGCAACAGCCTTCCTAGGCGCCTTCTTCCTGGTCAACAAGAACCCTTGAACCTCTGCTGGACTAAATATTAAATCCTCAATATGCTCCGAGAATTGCGTTGCCAATATTGATAATTCTCCTTCGGCCAATCTTTCCTCCTCTCCATTTTTCTCAATATCAGCTATGGTGAGAGTTTTCTTTTCTGTTGATGTGATACTTGCTGTTTCGATGGAGATTGGAGTATCGGGTGGGGTCAGGGGACGTTTCTCTGAAGCATCCGGGCTTGGATTTACGTGATTGTTCTCCGTGTCTTGGTTTGTAGTTTCTGAAATTGAGGAGATTAAAGGAGCTTGTTCTTCTTCTTTGATAGGGAGTTGTACTTCAGTAACGGGTGAGATGGCAGGTGAGGTTGCAGTAATGAGTTTCTCGCGCGGTGGATCTTTGGAGTACATTCGCTCAAAGATCTCTTTGATTTGATGACGAGTGGCATTCGTGAATGCAACTTGATGATCCACGCGGCCGGGTCGGATAAGAGCTTCATCTAGGTTTTCAGGATGATTTGTCGTCATTACTAAGACGCGACCCTCGTGTGATGCTACACCGTCGATGATCTAAATACACTGTCAGATTTCGGGGTTTGATAAGCCAAAGGAGAAGGGTTAGAGAAGCCTACATTTAGGAGACCGGATAGTGAGATGCCTTTTTTTTCGTCGTCATCTTTCTTACTTTTCTTGCTTCTGCCGTGTTTACCCCTCCCTTTTCTACCCTTGCTCTTGTGCTTGCTCTTGCCATTCTTTCGCTTTTTTTTCGTGACCACTTCGTTATCACTGCTGCTGCTGCTGCTACTACTTTCGGAGCTGGATTCATCCGATGACTCATCTTTCTTTTCAACTCGTGTCAAGCCAGCAGTGTCGATATCTTCCAACAACACAATACATCTTGGTGGTAAGTTTGTGAAGAGATTTCCGAGTTCTTCTTCGGTAAGTGTAGGCTCTAGCAAACTGACAACATAGATATTCAACCCGAAAACACCCGCGAGAGCAAATGTTAATGAAGTTTTGCCAGTCCCTGGAGGCCCATGGAAGAGGTACCCTCTACGATAAGGGATACCGCGAATGGCATACCAACGTGCGGTTGAGGGATTCAAATATTCGTTGATATCAAGTAAAACCTTGTTCTTTACAACCTCATCCAAAACAACAGTTCTCATTGGACGACAGGGCCTCCTAGCTACCTCAGACCAAGCACTTCGACCTCCCCAAGCTCGACGTTCCTTGTTTGCAGGTCGACGAATGACAGTCTTTGCACTATGGTTTCTGTTCGACCAGTCCTTAGCTTCCTGAAGAAATGCCTTGATAGGTGCCGTGGAACGACCATAACAAGAGATGAGGAGAACTTCCTGATCGGATATTGGGTTATTTCCATATGTATTGGACGAAAAAACCATTTTCTCTGAACGTCTAACTTGAAAGTATCTCCTCTCGTGCCAAAAACTATGACTCTGTCCCATGGAGGGGGTAAACTGGGGTTTAGTCTTAGAGTCTTGATCAGCGAAATTAAGCCATTGTATACTTCCAGTTCCGTCGAGCTGCGTTAAGGTGACCGCATCCTCGTTATCCAAGTCCCAATATCCCCGTGGTGCTGTCTCTGCTTGGAGCGAACGAGAAGGTTTCATTTGGTACTTGTGAGCTAGAAATTGAATAACTTCATCGTGAATCTCGTCTCTGCTGCTAATGGAGATATCGGACATCCAATATGATCTCAACATTGACCATGCAAACCCCCATAACGCATCGAAAGCCTTGTTTGCCAACCATAAAGCAGCCCATAAGGAGACAAGAAGTGTAATATCAAATCCAATGGTTTGTAGGACGATCTTATGGATATAACCATATCCAGGAATGAGGTTTTCGAGAAGAGTAGTGGGTAATAACCCGCCAAGTAAGGTTTCCGTTGTACTCTTGTTAGATGACACAGATAAGTTCTGGTGCAGAGCTTCCAAGACCGTTTCGAGATCCATCGCGTTTATATTCTTTTGCTTGATAAGTCAACCTCGGTTCGGACAAGCAAGTAATGGATATGTTGGAGATAGTGAGAGGAAGAAAGTAAGCAAGGAATGCGAGGACCCTAGATGAATAGTGGTGAGCGTTATTTGAACCTGATGCGTAATTTTTGACGGCAACGTTAAGAGCGTCGACAATAAGCTTAAATAAGTACAACTTAGAACGCATATGCAGTGTTCAAAATCGAACCACGCGGCACAGCACAAACGGCGGATGGCGTGTAGAGACTTCCTCTGATTCACTGACTTAAAATAAAACGTTGTATGATGTGTACGATTGGTATTAAGAGTAAGAAGTGTAATCTTAAAGGTGCACCGTTACCATGTCACTGGGATATCGTTTGCGTAGCTCCTGCGAATAAGACTAGAAGTTCGAGAGCCGCAATTTCTATTCTGATACCAATAATAAGTGAGCGGTTACTACAACACATTCTTTTTGTAACATTTTAACTTTGGAAGGCTTGTGGCGCGCGGAAGAAATACGACAAGTTTCTGACTCCAAGTAGGCAACAAAGCGGAGTATTGCTGATGACTAGGTACTTATTAATAGTTGCTCTAGCCCCTAATAAGGTATAAAAAATAACAAAATATGATGAAATATAGATGGAAAAACAACTAACTCATATGATTTGATATACTACCTAGTAGTTTAAAGGATGCTAATGCTAGTATCCGTCTGACAAAAAAAACGGTTGACAAGACCCGAAAACCAGGCGGAGAGTAACGACGCAATATGTGGTGATGTGTCAACGGTAGAGAGATACAAGGAGGTAAGGGGGTGAAGAGGCGCTGGCCACGTCGTCCTGAGAAAGTGACCAGATGAAAACGACACGACAAGAAGTTTACAAGGAGGTGATACAACAATCTCAATATTCGCAATGTTTCCAGTCCCCCGGGTCAATGTTGAAGTCTGCCAGTATGTGAGATAATTGATTTGTGTTCGTATATCTCAACGATTAGAGTTTCAAAAAGGGTTGGTAGTATCTAAATATGCTTGACAAGAGCTGTTTGGGTTGCTGCAATGCAATGTTGGTTCATGGCGGTTGAGCAAAAACGACGCAGCTGTGCTGCCAATGAAGGGTTGGAATTGGGAGAGTTAATAGAACTAACTATTACTATGTATGCATCTCTGCATCTCTGCATGTTTTCATTCGCTGGTTATTTGTTTGTACACCCCCATCGCATCCCTATTGCACCAACAGTCAGCAGCAAAAAGAACCTGAATACTGCTTCTCGAAGTAGGTTGCCTCTTTTGCCTCTTTTTGCCTCTTTTTGCCTCTTTTTGTCACTTTCCTTTCGTTTTTATGTTTCCATTGGAAAGATTTGCATGATAACAAATATGAAGCTTTTCCCTCTCGGCGATGATGATAAGTTGAAGAATGAAATGTCATTGGTCTAGCTGAGAAGTGATTTTGCCTTACCGAAATTACGTAAGCAAAATTTGGACTAAATTCAACCCTTCCTCGAGTCAATCTGTCAGCCTTGCCCATCAATTGATCCATCACCCCCCCNAATACCAACAATGATGTACTGCATGTCCTATCTTATCTAGAAACTTCATGCATATGTATCCTAACTCAATTTACCATCTCTTCTTATATCCTATCAATTGATTGTACTCCTCTGCAAACGGACCAGCTTACTTGTACTTCGTTTCCCGATAAAGCTATTGTGGAGAGCTCCTCGTATACAAGTTGCGGCTCAACCGACTTTTGTCACATCAGTGTCTTAGATTTGTATAAGACAACATCATCTGTGGAGCTGCAGCTCTGAGCTGCTTAAACTTTACTAAGAAGACATTCGTTCAAGATGATGTCCGCTACGAACGAAGATGACCCATTTCTACAAGTGCAGGCGTAAGTCTATCTAGCCTTCTATTTTGTGTCACTCCCCTGCATTTTGCGCCTTTGCAAGTTGCTTCTATTTCCGCAGTCTGCCTTACCCCTCATATCCTCGAGGCCTGAATTCTACTTCTGCGGTCGCATGTATGCCCGCAATACCCCCCCTTCATCTCTTACTTGCCAATCATTGCACATGAACTCATACGCATGCTTCATCCCTGCATATACCTCAAAACCACGCATAGTCTATTGGTATCACCTCAAACTTCTAACTAACGCACCATTTCCAGCGATGTGCACCACCAACTCTCCCTCACGCGCCCCCTCTTCACCTCCTACTTACGCATCCACTCCCTAACCAAATCACCGCACCCCACCCCCGAGCTCCTCTCCGCCCGCTCCGACCTGACCAGCTCCCTCTCTCTCCTAACAGACGACCTCTCCGACCTACGCGATTCCATCTCCGCCATCCAAGCAGACCCCTACAAATATGGTCTACAAATCGAAGAGGTATCGCGGCGTGTACGTATGATTGAGGAAATTGGAGGTGAAGTAGATGATATGCGTGAAGAACTCGAGAAAACCATGGGGAACAAATCGAGGAATGGAGGAGTGGGTGCATACGGCGATGATAATGTGAGCGGAAGTCCATTAGATGATGACTACGCTGCGGAATTCGAACACCAACAACAACTCCAAATGCTGAAACAACAAGACGAGCAATTGGATAGCGTGTTCCATACTGTAGGTAACCTGCGCCAACAAGCCAATGACATGGGTCGAGAACTCGAAGAACAAACGGGCATGCTAGAGGATATAGAGACGGTGACGGATCGCGTAAGCGGACGGTTACAGGGGGGCATGAAGAGGATGAATAGACTGGTTAAGGAGAATGAGGATGGGTTGAGTAGTTGTTGCATCGGGGTGTTAATTTTTGTGCTGATTTTGTTGCTGGTGCTTGTGCTGGTTTTGTGAGGGGTGCTGGGAGGAGGGGAGGGGATATTCCTCCTCCATTTTATCTATCTGTAATAAGCATAGGAGTTCCGGCGTTAAAGGAGAACTATAAATGGGAGAGGGGAAAAATGAAAGCGAAGGAATGGAAGAACTTGGAAAAGAGAACAGCGCAGCCCGCCCTAACTTAGACCTGGGTTGAAGTTTAAGAAGCAAGCGTATGAATATATAGAGAGATGATAGATGAGAGATACATCATCATTGAGATCCCGAACAATTTTGTTACATCGAGAGTGTAATGCCATCACCGCCTACTGAAATTTTGAAACCGATGAATCCATAAGAATATATACCCCCCTTATTCATCCGATTTACACACACTCCCCATCCACAAAACAGTCCCGTTGCCAAAATCTTCAACTCTACACGCCAAGTTTTATAGGAAAAATGTATCAACAATATCTAATCATTCCCATTGCTTTCTCTACTAGTACCAATGAATTGCACTGCACTGCACTACACCCCACAATTTTTGCAGTCCCAAATCCATCCTATGCATGCATGCATGCATGCATGCATGCAACATACCTACATACATACAAGCTCATCTCCCTGCCCGGATGCAAGAAGAGAAAAATCTACTTGGGTCCTTTAAGTAGATTCCTTTATTTTTACCTATCAAAAGCACTGTACTTTCCTTCCTACAATCAGCATCTGCATAAAAACACCCACCCCTTCACATGCCAACCTCAAGACCAATCATCCACGCACATCATACTCCATTCCCAAGCCAGCCCAACCAAACCAAGCCTAACCTAACCTAACAAAGACTTATTGATCCGGATTCCATGCATAATATGTGTGTGAAGAATTGCATCTTAAGAGAGAAGAGTAGCCTGATCGTCGATAAAAGAATGACCACCTGTTTCTGGGTCACCATCCAAGTCCTTTTGCGAGACAGCCGAGGAAGAAGGAACGAGTCCGACAACCCCCGCCGTGGAACTCACGCTCACCGATCGTTGCGCATCGACATCGATATCCGATACGGATTGGTTCTGAGATGGGCTTCGTCAATGAATGAACTCCGACCAAACGAGAAAGAGTGATGCGTAGGTAGATATAGACAAAAGCTTGAAGGTGAAGGAAGGGATAACAGACGGGCAGAATGAGGAAACGAAGACAAGGTATGCGTGAGCCAACAATTCTAATAGGACAAATGACAGTTCTTCATTTCCCACGAGGGCACCATGAAGGCAAAAACAAAGTGGTATGGTACTAACAACAATCATCGCTGGCTTCTGGAAGATCCTACCGAATTTTGTCGATCGTGAGCGGGTCTTCGCTCTCGACGATCTCCATCTTGAAGTTTCAATGAATCCAGCCTCTTCTGATTGTCCTCTGTGATTGGATCTACATCATCTACCCTTAAAGGGGTTGCTTTGGTTCGCGATGGAGAAACTGGCCCTGTAGGTAAGACGGATCCATTGGTCTTCGACCTTCCTGCTTGTTCCGCTAGAGCTTTCCATTTGTTTTCTCTGGCTTGTTCTCTGGCTTCGGCATTGTTCTGGTGCTCAGTGTAATCGTGCGAGCAATCATCAAACAGTTGAGGATTGATCTCCATGAAGAGTTTCATTGCGTTGTAAACCATGCCATGGATCGTTCTAAATCAAATTAGTTACCTCAGGAAACTTGTTACAGAGGATCGGAATTTCTCACCTGTTCCAATGACCTTTAGAGTTCTCGTATAGAGGTGCAAACATAATCGGCAAGATAATCTCAACGTTGTCGCTGACCAGATTGCAAAAGTACTCATTATTCCAGAAGTATAACGCACGTTCAGCGACTTGGAAATGAGGACTCGCAACTGATTTTGCCAATTGATGGAAAAGAGGCTCCTGAACTTTGGCGAATTCTGCTGGGTCCATTACTTCGAAAATATCTTCCACTTCGTTGAGGAACATCACTTCTTTCGTGCTGTTTACTTTAGGCCAATAGCGGAGCAATCCCAAGACAACCTAAAATAGTAAGTAAATTGAATCAATGATGATGGCTCTGGACATACCTCTTCTGTTAATGCTGCATCCTTTTCCAGAAATTGAACAATGCAGTAGGCGAGTTGAGGATGATACATGCTCAAACTCTTAACTTTGTGTAATGGTATTAAGACTCTTGTCAAAAACAATTTGTGTTCCTCCTTTAGTGGTAGAGCAAAGCCGTTGATGATAGAGCCAAGTATCTCCAATAGCTCAGCAATACCATTGAAACGTTCGGTCTCATAAACAAACTGGAAAAACACGTTGTTGATAGATCTTCTAATGTATGAGCGGAGATTGAGAAATTTTCCATATATCCTATGAAGGGTAGTCTTTAAGAAGTCTCGTTCGCGGGGGTCTTCGGAATCGAAAAGTTCAAGTAACTGTAAGACAAAACTGTGGTCTATGTATGCCTTCGCAATATTGGTGTTGAAATCTTGACTCTCGATAAATCTAAGGAAGAATTCATAAACAACTTGAATATGCGGCCAAGCAACTTCAAGAACCGGTTCGTCTTCCTCGGGGTCGAATGCTTCACCTTGAGGATTCATAGGAGGTGGTATGGGTCGGAAAAGGTTCTTACTGAACATTTCGACAACTTTTGGATACATAGCCTCCGTGATGACTTGTCTATTGTTGGCAACGTAATCGAGAAGTTCATGTAGAGCTAGCCTTTTGATCTCCTTGGACTTCATATCCGCACTTGCATCGTTGAAATCAAAGATGACATTACATTGGTCGATCTTTTGCATGAAAAGATCTTGGCGGCGATTAGGTGGTACCTCGTGGAAACCGGGCAGCTTCTCCAATTCGCGGAGAGGAGAGATGTCAAATCTTGAAGAATGCTGTCGCTTCGGTGTTCTGATTCCTTCTGGGACGTCCTTTGGAGTTGTTTGTAACCGATCAAACATCGACGACTTCTGACCAGCCTTGGGAGGGGCAAGATCGTGGGGCATTGTTTCTGCGGCACCTGGAGGAGGGATGTGCTAAAATAAAAAAGTTAGTACAGTGAAGATGCTCAAGGTACGTGGCGCGACTTACTGGTGCACTTGGGCTGATAACCACGCTGGGAGGAAGTGCTCCATGACGATTCGGTGTCCCAGGACTGGGAGAACCTCCTCCGGTATTGAATCGATCTGGAGCAGACATTGTATTAAGAGCTGGATTCAATGGTGGTTGTGCAGCGGGACCAGCTGAACTAGATGCACCGTCGTTTGGAGGCAGTGGTTTATTTCGCAAGTCATTAAGTGTCGTACTCGAGGATGAGGGTGTTACCGCAGGTGATTGTCCCGCTTCCCGCGAATTGGATTGTAAAGGTGAAGACGTGCCATCTTTGGATTCCCCCTTCTTAGATTTTGATTTGTTCGGATCTTTTGTCCGCGACAGCTGCTCATGCTGATGGGGTTAGCAGATGATCACTTTCCAAATGATACGGATGCTATATGGAAAGTGTTTAGCATCAAAATGACTTACAACCCTCTGTCTAAAACCTTTCATCTTGAATAACTACTATCAAGGAGAACTTAAAGACACAAATTCTTCCTTGTTCGATACTCTTGGTATATCGTTGGTTTATGGAATCTTGATTTCGTCCACCAATATTTTCAATCCTGTATTTGACAGTGTCGCGTCACTTTGAGCTTGCTGTGGTGAATGTGCCGATCCTATTTTTGACTGAGGCTAGAGAGACTGCGGTAAACTACTCGATAGAAGTGGCCCCAAATTCCGTTTGTCGCTGTATTGCACAAGATGCAGTGATGTGGATTCAACTGCAATGATTTGTTGATACGCAGATGTGAACCTCCAATGCTTCCCTGCTGGCGTATTTTGAATTTCCTGGTTGTAGATTGATATTGCGATGTTGTGGGTTATTATGAAAGAAAACGGGAGTGCCAATGGGTTCTATTTCATAAGTCGACAGTCTATATCTCAAGGATTCGTGAGGGGCTAGCGTGAGTTGTTGACGTCTTGCGCACAAATAAACAAGTTCTGTCAGAACGATACAAGTCAGCGGAGTTGAGAGAAGATAGAAACAGTAGGGGTGAGTTCAAACACACAAATAAGCCAACAATGACGACGACGGACTACTGGCCTGAGATGGTTTATCGTATGGCGGCAGCGGCTGTTGATGTAGGTCGAGTTAATCCGGGCGGTGAATACTAGGTAGGGCACTCCTCTACGCCGAAGCATAAGCTCGCTATCAAAATGATGAAGAAGGCCAACTCGTTTGGCGCTTTCCTATGAAGGGCAGATAAATGGCAGATGTTAATGATTGGGGGTATTAAGAGAATGAGTGGTGAAAACTCCTTCAACTGGGATGATTTATTTAAGGAGAGTTTTAATTATTTTAATCTCATTTCAAAGTATAGGCGGCCTAGTACTACTATAAACAACACAATAACATCAACAAGAGCAAGTGGTCCCCTCAGTAGATAAATTAGCGTATATTAAATATGGCCTAAATTGTAAGGCAAGAATGACAAATTTGACTTTGACTTTTGGAAGGGGAGGAGAGGGGAGGCTTTCACTTTGATCTTGAAAGAGGTTGTTAATAATTTGTCCCTCGATGACGTGAAAAGACGAGAAGAAAATCGTATAAAAATCGTCAAGTGTAAGGAAGAGTAGGGAATGTATCGATTGGTCCAAGCAATATTAAACATTTCCATACTACTGGCAGTGGCACTAGGACCTCGTTACTCGTTGATTCGACATCTTTTCAAATTCATGATTCTTATAGAGTTTGTCGAGATTTTTATTCATCTTGACTCACTGACTTGTTGATGCCATTCGCATAAAAAAAAACATCAAGCAAATCTAAGAAAGTGGTAAGATCGATCGTCTAATCTAGGCATTCAATTCAATCCCAAGGATCAAGATTCAGAAAGGGCTGTCTCGTTTTCACCCTTGGTAACTTTTCTCCTGTGCTCTATACAAAACATGGAAGACTACGAGGACATGGATGACATGGAATTTGAGGAAGCGGTTTATGAGGAAGATGGTGAGGAAGAAGAATATGAAGATGGAGAGGTAGAGGGAATAATTGAGGAAAATGAAGAAGAGGAAGAAGAAGACTATGACTATGAGGAAGACTCATCTGCTCCAGTATACACAATTCCTCCGAGAGAGATTGTCGCTGTCGAGCATCCATTGATTATAAAGAACCTTGACAATGGTATCAAAACCTTTGGACGTCTGCCACAATGGAACAAGGTATGTGGAATTTGTTTTATATCCCGGTATTCTTCAATATTCTGTCGTCTGCATGTCCAACAAATCTCATCTCGTGATAGTAACATGACTTTGGGCTAATGACTAGAACAGATTATGGAGGGTACTGAAGATGAGTGTATTCCACTTTTCCTTCGAATCCAAGATCCCACATGCGAACCAATTTTATCCTACAATAGCATCACCAATAACGTTCTCCTCAAAATCACGGTACCGAAGCGTACTGGTAGAAAGCGCAAGCGTGGATCTCAGGATCCTTACACTGATGATGGCCATCCAACATCTACAGCTACCATTGGCCAAGGACCGATGAGCAATATCCAGTCACACTCTTTGAATGATAAGCCTGCCAGCATACTCAGAAAGCTACGAGACAATGTCGGGAAATACACCGTCGAGGCTGCAGGAGCCATTGAACAAAGTCACCGCTACAGAGGTATTGATATATTCCACCTATGATCGTGATAGTACTAACACGATCCAGGACTTGCTGACTATCACCAATCCACATCTCATGCCCCCTTTATGTCACATTTCCAGGAAACTGCATTCTCGGCCAACTGTAAGTTTTACAACTCCAACTTTCAAGACTTACACTGACTTTTATCAGGGGGGAAAATGCGAGAATTTAAGCTAGGTGCTGAAAAGGGCTGGAAACCAAACGAAGAGATTGTTCCTCCGCCAACATTCACTCATCATCCCTTACCATTCAACTGGGGATATCGTCAAAATCCTTTAATTTCAACCGAAGTGGATGATGAGACTGGAGAAACAAGCATAATAAACCGCTCGAAAATGCCAAAACTTGAGATGCAGTATGTACATTGCGACGAAGACGAAGAAGTTCCAACAAAGCCTCATCATGGTGTCCCAGATGATCCTGTACTCAAAGACTTTGTGGCCGCACTTCAACAAGCCATGAATGAACGTCCAATATGGACTCGTCGAGCATTGCAGAATCGCCTTGCCAACGAGCCAGGATATTATCTGATGAAGTCCGCCCTCCAGTATGTTGGTTACCAATTTCGAAGTGGTCCTTGGCGCGATGCTCTCATAAGATATGGAGTTGACCCCCGCAAAGATCCGGCATGTCGTATCTATCAAACTATTTTCTTTAAATTATACGAAGAAGATGAGCGTGCTCCTGATGGTCAATGGAAGGATATGCGGAGTCAATACACAAAACACCAAGTTTTTGGCACAGGGGATTGTCCATCACATATGTTCAACGGTACCTCTCTGACTCTTGACGGTAAAGTGTGGCAAATCTGCGACATAACAGACCCCCTTCTTGCTCCTCTTATACAAAATGCTCCTATGGCCAAGGTATATGATAATAACCATGATGGATACTATAATAATGGTACTCTCGCTAAAATTCGAGCTATCATGAAAACCAAGTTGATTGCGATTCGCAGTCAGAAAGAGATCCCCGACAATGCTTTCGATGTGGCATTAAGTATACCAGACTTTGTGGAGGGAAAGAATGGGAGGAAAGTACATGTGCCTGTACCAGATATGCGACTGACAGACGAGGAGATTGAGGAATTGAGAGAGAAGGGTATCATTAGTGGAATGAGCGGAAAGGGGGTGAGGCATATGGATTCAAGGTCGAAGAGGAAGCAATATAGGAAGGGTGGTAAAAAGGTAGAGAAAAGAGCGAAGCAATACGGGATGATGAAGGGACCGTCGAATTCAAAGCCTAAATCCTCTATTACTGTTCCGAAGCCTCGGAAGAAGAAGGCACCTACCCCTCACGCCAAAGAGGTTACGCCGGATGTTACACCAGCTGTTACGCCAAATATTCCAGTTGTTAATGTACCTGGGGATATTTCTACAGAAGATGCTATCAAGATGATGGATGCTTGGGGAGAAGAAGAGGAGGGAGTGGGAGAGAAAGCTGAAGTGGAAGAAAATGATGAAGAGAATGCAGAAGAGAACGAGGAAGAATTGGTCGGGGCTCAATTGGGATCCGAGAATGAAAGTACAGGTTCAGAAGATGAATCCGAGGCTGAGAAGGAAAAGAAAATGTTCATCAAGAATTATGAGGCACGAAAGGGGACAAGTGATTCAAATGAACAACAGCCAGCTTAAGCCTCTAGCTAGGTGGATTGGTGGTAAAGATCCAGGTACTTCCTCATAACATCGAGGTATACTATCTTCCTTCCTTAAGTCTGCCTGTTCGAAATTCATATGATAGAAGAGAAAGTTTACACATCATCTACTTTCGTATGGCCACTTAAATATTAGGTACAAGTTCTAGAGAGTAAATTGTCGATTCGACACAAAGAAGATGGTGATATTACATAAGCAATCCATAACAGCTTGATAAGGGAAGCTTCTTTCAGGAAACCGCATTTGGGTCATCATCAAGAACTAACTTCCCGCTTCATTTTCAATTTTCAATCTTCAATCTTCAATCTTCAATCTTCAATCATACCTCTACTTTCCTCAAAGAAAGGTATTATTATTGAGAGGAAAAGATACTTATAAAAATTCTCATTAAAATTAGAATAAATTATAATCTTAAATATAAATATACCTATTATTTAAATTTCTTCCTAATTATCGGTTTATGATAGGTAGAATTACCTACCTATCTAATATTACATATTACCTATTATTAACTTACCTTCATATTTTGAAAGCCTGATTTTTGTCATCATAGTGGAGTGCAAACCTTATTTTGATTTGATTTGGCGGCAGCGGGCCTCAAAGATTATTATTATTGTGCCATCCATCCCATCTCATAACGAAGGAACCCCACGAATTTCAATAATAAATAAACGTACAAGTTACAACCTCAAGCCTACAACCCGTCAAAACCTCAAAAACACAATCTTCTTGCAACAACAACCAGATTGATTTCGAAATATTCAATCTTGTAGCCTTCCTTATCTTGGAACCTATCAAGTACTTACCTTATACTTGATTTATCTTGAGGTACCGGTAGTCTCACTTAGTACCGCACACCGTCGACAATACTTGATTCCAACCTTTTACAATCCACCACCACCTTACCCCAGCACGTACAGGATACCTCAGCCTTCCTTGCATCGAAGATCGACCACAAGGCAAACTTGTACATTTTGACATTTTGACGCGATCGAGCATTCTTTCAATACCGACTGCTCTTTTCCAAATAGCCTGCAAGTAGGAAGAGGATATAATCTCCTCCGCACAGCTCGTAAAAGATGGTAGAAGGGGAACCGAACTCTCCAACTTGGAAGTTCACTCAGTTAGTATACTCTTGTTGCTACATTCTTGTTCACCTGCCCACCTGTGAGATCATGCGTGAGGGGTTCTGAAAGTGTTTTCTTGGATTGATTGCGTCACTGTCGTGAAATCGGGGCTAACAACTTTTCATCAGATGTTTTGGTGACAAAGGCGATGTCGAAGACATAACAGAAGGTATGTTCACTTCCTAGTCCTATATATTGATAATTCCTTTCATTTTCTGTGGATACTCCAACTTCGTTATGTAAATTATACTGACACGATGGATTACAGCGGATATCATATCAACAGTCGAATTCGATCACACCGGAAATTATCTTGCTACAGGAGACAAAGGTGGACGCGTTGTCCTTTTTGAAAGGAATGAGACGGTACATACTCAAATTTTTGGTCTAGCCTTGTGCAAGTCGTCGAAATGCTGACCCCATTCTAGAAAAAAACATGCGAGTACAAATTTCACACAGAATTTCAGTCTCACGAGCCAGAGTTCGATTACCTCAAGTCACTAGAGATAGAAGAGAAGATCAACAAGATCAAGTGGTGCAAACGGCAAAATGCCTCCCATTACCTACTTTCAACGAATGATAAGACTATAAAGTTATGGAAGGTGTTTGAGAAGTCATTGAAAGTTGTTGCAGAGAATAATCTTTCTCATGATTTGACACCAGGAAATCCTGCAGGAGGTGGCGGTGGTGTTCGACCCATATCAAACGTTCATTTCAACAGCGCTCACGACCTTAAATTACCCCGCCTTACTCATCACGACACTGTCGTTGCGGCAGTACCACGTCGAACTTATGCAAACGCACATGCATACCATATCAATAGCATTTCGGTGAACAGTGATGGGGAGACGTTCATAAGCAGTGATGATTTGCGAATAAACTTGTGGAACTTGAATATCCAAGATCAAAGCTTCAACATCGTAGATATCAAGCCCGCCAATATGGAGGAACTCACCGAAGTTATCACGGCTGCAGAGTTCCACCCACAGAGCTGTAACTGGTTCATGTACGCAAGTTCAAAAGGAACAATCAAACTTGCAGACATGAGAGAAAGTGCTCTCTGTGATCAGCACGCAAAGCGTAAGTTTGCCACGTCATTATTCTCACAATTCAACCAAACTAATACCGTCTTAGAATTCGAACAGGAAGAAGACCCTTCTGCTAGATCATTTTTCTCCGAAATCATTTCTTCCATTTCTGATGTCAGATTCTCTCACGATGGTCGATACATCCTTTCACGTGATTATCTTACTGTCAAAATCTGGGATGTTAACATGGAGAGGCAACCTGTCAAGACTATTCCTATCCACGAGCATCTTCGACCACGTCTCTGTGATACTTATGAAAACGATAGTATCTTTGATAAGTTTGAAGTTGTATTCTCTGGTGATGCTAAGAATGTTATGACCGGTAGTTACAACAACAATTTCATGATCTACCCATCGGATCCTGATAAGGAAGTGGAGGTGGTGTTGCAAGCAGACAAATCGGCTTTCAAGGCTAAGAAGGTTGGTGTTCCAACACCAATCAATCCAGCCGGAAGCCCAACTGCCGCAAACGGCAAAAAGGGCAACTCGAGGGCAGGAAGCCCGGCTGCTGGTATTGGAGGTCAAGGTGGAAGAATGAAGAAAGAAACAGACGCAGACCAAATCGACTTCAACAAAAAGATCTTACATATGAGTTGGCATCCTTTCGAAGACAGCATTGCCATTGCGGCAACGAACAACGTGAGTAGTGCAAATATGTTTTTTCACAGAATACGTACTAATCATCTATTTAGCTTTTCGTTTTCTCCGCATTGTAGAAATTGGGCGATATGCGGAAGCTGTCTTCAGGTCATATTCCATTTGCGTTTTCAATGTGTGCTGGCTACAGCGCATCCAGCCCACCGTTGTCCTTTGGACCTATTCATATTCGTGGCATAGTTGGTTTTATCTCACGAAGAAACTATTATCATTGAGTAGCGAGACTGCCACACTCAATAAGTGTTGCAATAGAGGGTGACGAGATGATCAGTGGTGCCTGGTGGTTATCTTTTGGAGACTATTTCATTCTCCAATTACCTGAAGCTTTTACAACAGTTTCCAGGTCAAGTTGTTCGAGGCGATGGTGTGTGTGTGCCTTGAGAAGCAGCTTTTTGATGATCGAAGTAGCCTAGTCTAAATCACAAATGAATAATGCATGAGATTTTAGAAACAAATTAATGCTTTCCAATTTAATTCCTAAAAGATCATGTCAATGAGATTGTAACCAGACCTTTTTTGCCCCTGATGCCAAATGCTAGGCAATGGGGAAGTTCATATTGTCAATGTCACGTGTATGCCCGGCTAAACCTACTCTCACAATCTATCGACCCCTGCCCAAAAAAAAGTTCGTCAAGAAATTTATCCACAGAAGCTTTTCGACCGATAACTTTTAACAATCGACAACCTACACGACTTCATCTCTTAAGTCTCAGTCCCGTGAGTACCTCAATTAGCTTCCTTCCTGGCTACTGTACTGAAATGAATTGACTTCAATCATCAATCACCAATGCGCTAACACAATTGCCCAATCTTAGATCCTACCATTACCTCACCCATCCCAATCCCTAAATCAATCCCCATCCCACTACCCTCAAAATGCATCTCATGTACACCGTCGACTCGGCCGGAAAGCGCGTCTACACCCTCAAGAAGGTCATCGGTGCAGAGGTTACCAAGAGTGCTCACCCGGCGAGATTCAGCCCGGATGACAAGTATTCCAGACATCGAGTTACGTTGAAGAAGAGATATGGGTTGCTTCTTGTGCAGCAGAGTGAGTTTTTTTTTCTTTTTGGCTTTTGCTTTTTTGATGGGGTAGGAGGA